>CAUYRH010034511.1:0-66181 GCA_963574655.1 Perodicticus potto
GTAATTTTTAAAATGAAGGTATTTCAAATACCAAAGAGTAAAATAAGTTTCAATGAAATAATCCTCTCTGATGGACTGGCATAATTACACCACCAGTAAAGCACAAGGACTGAATTGATGGGCTGCTCACCTCCTGACTGAGTTCTAAATCCCCCACCTGACTGGTGTCAACACCGCCCAAGGCTGGTTGGTGAGAGTTGATGGGGGTCAAGTACGCCAGTCTGGGATCAGATTTTGACAACAGTGTGCTGTGCTTCAGTTTGAAGTGGAATTTTTGAATAGTTTCACAGCTTGACAATATTTTTAAATTCTGTCTGCTTTACAGCCCATGATGTCGTGAAGACTGGGGGAATACTGAAGGAAGAAAACAGATTTTTAATGAGGTTGGATTAGGAAACGTGGTGTTATCTTGTTTCTGCTAAAGATAAGATGATTTCCTTGCTTTGTAACACTGCAACATCAACATTAAAGACCAATAATGCTCACCAGCTTTAGAACACTCATAGGGACCACCAGTATTTTAAATGAGGTGGAGAGGAGTGGAGGGCTGTATTGCAGAAATTAAAAGACAAAGGCGATTCTTTCAAGTAGCAATAGGACCTGAAAGCAATAATGCTACAGAAACAACTTAGAGTTTATGTACCAGGGAAGAAAGGAAGCCTTTCAGTGATGTAGAAATTGAGAAAGAAACCATCGTCAAAGTGGTAGCGTGCTTACCCACCACAACGTTTCAAAGTACAAACAGCTGCCTCTTTCAAAAAGAACCATAACTGATCAGGAACATGAATTAGATTTCAACTTAAAAGAACAACTTCATGCGGGACTTCAAAAGGAAAGTATGTATTATTTGGTCGCTTTGGATGAATGAACTGATACTAGTGAGTTGATGCAGGCTTTTTTGTTTGCTTTTGTTTTGTTTTGTTTTTGCTTTCTTTTTTATTCCTTGAACGTGTTCATATCTGTGCAGGTTTTAGACTTCATTCATGTCTTAACGGAAGATTTTCTTTGCTGTGAAGAGTTGCTTGCTTTGTGCACTGTCGTGAACAGAACACAGGTAATAGACATCTTCAACAACTTTTAGGATAAATGTTGTGAAGTTGGACTGAATTTGGTAAAATGCAGCATGTACAGACAAGGCACCCTTCTTGATGGAAAAACATGAAGGGTTTGTTGCATAAGTTAGAAAAAGGATTAACTTTTTATGGTCTCATTTCTTTGAATTGGACCTCGCATTAGCAAAATCTCTGTGCTAAAGCAGCTGTTTTAAGTGATGCTTTGCGACAAGTTATGAGTATTGTTAACTATATTTACGCAAATGCAACACGGCATTGCCAGTTTTGTAACGTGCTAAACTGGCATGAATTCCGTGTGGATTAGCGTCATCAGTTTTAAAGGGCGCTGGCTACTGCAGGGACAGGTGTTAGCCAAAATTTTACCTCTGCAAGAACCAATAGTTACATTTCATGAAGAACAGAGTCAGCCATGTAAGTGACTGAAAGAAGATTTCTAGAGGAATACAGCATTTCTGTGCGATACCATGTCTAACGACTTGAGTATGCCACGTACCAAAAAATCCAAGCATTTCAATAACTGTGACCTTTTTTCAAAACACTTCTTCAAAAGGAAATTTCGGATGAGTATTTTCATCTGAAGTTTAGCAAAGGTCATTGATGAGCAGGGCGATATATGTGAATCATTGGAAGAACACACAGCTGTTACAGACCTATCAACTGGAGACTACAATAAAAGATTCGCTGACTTTGAGAACCAGGCCATCCCTCGAATCAGCATTTCTGCCTCACCTAGTCCGTATCACCAAGGCACCTGAAGAACCAGAGATGCAACTGACTGGGCTCTCAGTAGATGACATTCTGAAGTTATTATTCAATGCTGAGAAAGATCCAACTGAGATACAGAAAATTGCAGTACCCACGCCTTCGGTAACATGCCCTAAAAATGCTCTCTTGCATTTCAACCACTTATTGCTGCAAATCTACATTCTCCAACCTAACCCTAAAAAGACGCCTTTAAGGTCATAAATGCCAGATACCCCTCCAAAGGGTCAACTGAAACTGCAGACCTCCACGCTGCAACCAGATACTCAAATGCTTTTCAACGGAAAGCAGACACAACAAGGTCATTAAAACGTTACTTATTCTCCCCTCCTTTTTTCCTTTTTTGAGAGAGTCTCATTCTGTTTCCCAGGCTAGAGTGCCAAGGTATCATCATAGCTCATAGCAAACTCCTGAGTTAACTGATCCTTCTGCTACAACCTCCCAAGTGGAAACGTAACCTTTTTTAACTTTAAAATGAACAAATAGTTTTTATTTTTAGAAATTATTAAGTACATAGCATTTATATGTGTACAAAATAATGCATATTTTTAACTATTAATTGAAGCATCTTGAATGTGGCCTTATTTGATTACAGCTAAATTAATGCAGCCTTCCAATGTACAAACGTCCTCCCCCCGCCCCCCCGGCATCCTAGGACATAGAAGGAAAGACCACCCTTTCTGATATTTATCCCCAGTAGAGTCTAGAGGGAGGGGTGCTCCAACATCCGCTGGCAAGCGCTAATGTTGGAAAGCATTTGAGTCTCTGGTCCATTTTAAAGTCCTGACGTCTAAGAGATCCTGGACAGATGGCCAGAAACCAGAGTCCTAGCTCTGGTTCCACTTCTTCCTTACTATGCCCAGGGAAAGTTATTATTTTTCCCTGAGATTCTGTCTTTGCATCTGTACGAGAAGTAAGATTCAATTAGTGGCATTCTGTGTGCTCATTTTATTTAAAATTACATGAGAATTTCAATACACAAAGCAGGTAAAGCAGTGTAGCTTTTACAAGTGGGAGAAGCAAAGTCTCCTCTTCTGGTCTCTGGCTCTTGAGAAGCCAGGACCCCCAAACTTAGATAACGCTAAATTGAATGGCCCCTGGGTTCATTCTGGTGATGAGAGAGCCTACGATAGCTTTGCCTAACAGAGCTTCTTAGAGGCAAATGTGATTGAAAAGGTGATTTGTTGATGATCAAGGTTTAGTAAGGCATGGGAAAAAATGCCATGCTTCTTTGATGATTTGTACCAAATTTTTTGTCAAAGCCTTAATAGTTGGAATAATTCATGATTTTAAGAGCAAAGCAGGCTTGGTGCCAGTAGCTCAGTGGTTAGGCCATCGGCCGTGTACACTGAGGCAGATGGATCCAACTCTGCCTGGGCCTGCTAAACAACAATAACAACTGCAACAGAAAAACAGCTGGGTGTTGTGGAAGGCAACTGTGGTCCCAGCTAGTAGGGAGGTTGTGGCAAGAAAATCTCTTAAGCCAAAGAGTTGGAGGTTGCTGTGAGCTGTGATGCCATAGCACTCTACTGAGGGCGACATAGTGGGACCCTGTCTCAAAAAAAAGCAAAGCAAAATCAAACTCGAAAGAAATATGTCCTATTTGTGGGCTTGGGTAATTGAGTTTTGGTGACCAAGAACAAACTCGTGTTTTGGAACGACGTATACATTCATGGAATAAATGTGTTCTAAAGACATGAGTGACAGTGTAGGAAGAGTCTATTTACTTGTAGCATGTACCGGGTACCTAGACCGTGTCTTCCCGTGATGCCAGCTGGTAGGAAGTTTGCATTCAGCTAGAGGGAAGGCAGCCTCAAAAAGTCAGAACCACAGTGGAACACGGTCCATCAGGCCCGAGGGACACATTTCTTTTATTAATTAATTATTTTTAGACATTCTATTCTGTCGCCCTGGGTAGAGCGCCGTGGCATCATAGTTCACAGCAACCTCAAATTCCTGGCTTCAAGTGATTCTGTCTCTCTCTCTCTTTTTTTTTTCTTTCCAAGTCAGAGTCTCACTATGTTGTCCTCGGTAGAGTGCCATAGTGTCACAGCTCACAGCAACCTTAAACTTTTGGGCTTATGTGATTCTCTTGCCTCAGCCTCCCAAGTAGCTGGGACTATAGGCACCCACCACAACACCAGGCTATTTTTTTTTTTTTTTTTTTGTGGTTGCCATTGTTATTTAATAGGCCCTGGCCAGGTTTGAACTCACCAGCCTCAGTGCATATGGCTGGTGCCCTAATCACTGAGCTACAGGTGCTGAGCCTCAAGTGATCCTCTTGCCTCAGCCTTCTGAGGTGTTAGGACTACAGACACCTGCCACAAAGCCTGGCTAGTTTTAGAGATGGGGTCTCACTCTTGCTTAGTCTGGTCTCAAACTCCTGAGCTCAAGCAATCCTCTCACCTCGGTCTCCCAGAGGGCTGGGATTACAGGCGTGAGCCACTGTGTCAGGCTGTTCATCTATTATTTATTTTTATTTGTTTATTTATTAGATCCAGGGTCTCGCTGTGTTGCCCTAGGTTGGAGTGATCCTCTAGCCGCAGCCCCCAAGTGTGTGCCACTACACCCAGCTAACTTTCTTTTTGTAGACTGGGTTTCCTTATTTTTTCCAGGCAGTTCTCAAACTCTTGGCCTCAAGCAATCTTCTCACCTAGGCCTCCCATACTCTGGGATTACAGGTGTGAACCACAGGGTCTGGCCAAGAAGCCTCTTTTAAATAAGGAGGTATGGGGGGGGCGTCATACTTGAGCTAAAACTTGAATGAAAAGAAATCAGTACTTAAATAAATGAACTGGAAGAGTAGCTATCTAGAGTGAAGAACAGCCAACACGGATGTGTGGGCTGGCAAGAGCTGGGCATTTTACAAGAAGTGGTGGGGGAGAGAGGAGTGAGAGGAAAAGTTGAATTACTTTTGTCATTGGAAAAACTATACTTGGTGCTGTGGCTCACACCTGTAATCCTAGAAGTCCAAGGTGGGAGGTTCACTTGAACCCAGGAATTTGAGGTGGCTGTGAACTAGGCTGAAACCATGACACTCTAGCCCTGGGCAACAGCACAAGGCTCCATCTCCAAAAAAATAAAATAAATAAAAAAATAAATTTTCTGTGGAAGGCTGAGGTGGGAGGATTGCTTGAGCCCAGGAGTTGGAGACCAGCCTGGGTAACAGAGTGAAAGTATAAAGAAGTAGACATGTCAGTTTTTGTCTGTTAAAATATGAAACTTGAAATATAGACATAAGTTAAAATTGGTGCAAATATTACAAGACCAATAATTCCCAATACCTTTTCATTGTTTCGGGTCATCTGAGCTCAAGTGAAGGACCTTGAATTATTTCACAGATGTTTTCCTATAGCTTTTTACACAACTTATTTAGAGAAAGCAAGAAGAGGGCTTGGCCCCACATATGCTTATAAAAAGATAATTTATTCCACAAGCTCCATCATACCATGACAGGCATCAGGGTTCACAGGTGGTTTGGGTCATAAAAATAAGTTAGAATTTTTTAGAAAGGTTTTATGAAGAGTAAGAAGGAAGACCGCCAAGATAGACCTTAGGAATTCTTTGATATTTTACAATTTTTTAGACATGTCAAATTTATGACCAGTTTTAATTTAAACTTTATTAAGAATATTTTTGTTTCGAACATGGGTGTGGTGGTTCACACCTAAAGTCCCAGCTACTTGAGAGGCTGAGGTGGGAGGATTGCTTGAACCCAGGAGTAGGAAACCAGCAATAGAGTAATGATATAAAAAAAAGTACATCTGTCAGTTTTTGTCTATTAAAATATAACAAACTTAAAAATAGATATTGTTCAAAATTGGTGCAGATATTGTGAGACCAGTACATTCTCCATTGTGGTAGGTGAATATGATAACCACTGTACTGTGGACACTGGCTTTCATTGGGGCTGGAAATATAAATTACCAAAACTTTTGAAGAATAATCTGTAAATATTTATCAAGAACTAGAAAATATGGATCATCGTCTTTTCTATAATGATCACAGTTCTAACATTGAACCTAACAAAGGAATTCAAAAAGAGAAAAATCTCTATCTGCAAAGATGTTCTTTGTGAGATTATTATTAAAAACAAAAAAATTAGAAGCAATTTAAATATTCACAAGCAGGCTAATAGCTAATTCAATTAATGTACATTTATCTGATGGAATATTACACAATCATTAAAAACAGTAGGTATAAAAACTATATAGCAACATGGACAAATCTTTATATTGTGGTGTTAAGTAAAACATAAAGAAAAAAATGTTTGCATACTACAATTTCTATGTTGTGGAAATCATATATTTATACAATGATTGACCTGAAATTTTTCAAAAGATAAAAAGATATTGGGGAGTAGGAAACTTTAAAGAAGTAATTTTCTTCGTTTTCTAAACACTTATGAGAAGTCTTTATACACAGATAATTCGAATGAATGCTAAAGTTTAATGCTAAGTAACTCAACGGGAACGACAGAAAACAAGAACTTAGCATTGCATTGTAAAATGAGCCCTGGAATATGCCTGCAACTTTTCATTATAAGGGACATAGCTGTGTACGGAGACACAGGGATACACTGACTAAGAACTAAATTTGTGAGTGGGATTAAGTCAGGAACGATGCTAGATTATTCTCGCCAGGGAAGACATCCCTTTCCTGATGAATTAGGCTTACTTCGGGTCACATAATTGGTAAGTGATGGCATCTGGGAAAGCCATGTTTGGGACATTCATATTTTCCAGCTCATCACTCTGCTCTGCAATTGTCAATGCTGCCACTTACAACCTACACACGACAGCAAAGGCCCCTTTTGGCTCCTGGGGCCGCAGGCGGGGCGGGGCGGGGCGGTGTCAGGGGGCGGGGCATCGGGGCAGTGGGACTGGGGGGCGGGGCAGAGAGGTCGCAGGCGGGGCGGCAAGGCGGTGGGCTGCGGTGGGCGGGGCGGGGGCGGGCTGCATGGTGTGGGCGTGTCGGGGGCGTGTCGGGGGCGGGGCGCACAGCACGGCGCGGCTGCACCTGCGCTTTTTACCTCTGCTCCTGCAGCCTGGTAGCCTCGGGTCCTGGTCAGCCTGCCTTCAAACTTCAGCACAATGTCTTTTGCTCGTCTGAGAAAAAAAAATATTGGTGAACACAATTTTCACAAAATATGTAAAGATTCAACAGGAATAGGTCCCTGAGTGATTCAGGACAAGAAACTGGCAGAATGGAGTTAAGCACATGTTTCGTTTTGTAACTTTCGGAAAACAAAAAACTCTTTAAAAAGTTTTCTCTTTAACACTTATTGAATCTATTCAAAATAATGGCTTCATACTAATATTACAACTGAATTTCTTAAAGCCCTTCCCTGATTCTGGTGGTTAGCTGGGAATCATTCTCTCCGGAAACCCTAGTGAGAGACACTTGCCTCTCAGCTTCTCTGCTTAGCAAACTTACCTCTGCAGTCAACCGTTTAAAAGTGCAAATCAGATCTAGCTTTAGGAAATCTTTTGGTCAATGTGAACAAGAAAGTCACATCTATGCAGGTGTGAACAGCCTGAGTCAGCCCAAACAATTGCCCTTAAAATAGCCTTGTGGAGCTGACCTGATACGCCTGCCTAAATGTTCAGTCCTTAAAAATGAACCGATGTCAATGGTATAGTCAGTCAAATCCACTCCTAAATGAACAACAGGATTAGAAAATAAATGTGAGTGGGCGGCACCTGTGGCTCATAGAGTAGGGCGACAGCCCCATATACCAAAGGTGTTGGGTTCAAACCCAGCCTCGGCCGAAGCGCAAAACAGAAAACTAGCCGGGCACTGTGGGGGGCACCTGTAGTCCCAGCTACTCGGGAGGCTGAGGCAAGAGAATCGCCTAAGCCCAGGAGTTGGAAGTTGGAGGTTACTGTGAGCTGTGACGCCACGGCACTCTACTGAGGGCAATAAAGTGAGACTCCATCTCTACAAAAAAAAGAAAAGAAAAGAAAAGAAAAGGAATGTGAGTGCCACATTCAGACAGACTGAAGTCCAAGACTCTTAGATGAATGTTACCTTCAAGGTGACCCAATCTCACAGTGCTCTACACGCAGAGACCCTCACTGTGGAATGGTCAGCCACCCTCTGGTCCATCATGCTCAGGATCGAAAAACTCAGCTCTTCTGGATCAGTTAGTTTGTTAATTCAACACATTTCCCTGCATGGGTTTCCCCATATGTGTGTCCCAGTCAACCTCCCAGGAACACTGCCTGGTTCTGAGCCCTTCCTTAGGAGACCCAAGGATCACACCAATTCCCTCGTCCGCACACAGGATGATTTCTTCAAAGCACAACCCAACCCAAGTGCTTAGTTTTGGGCTTTTCTCCCTGTTGCTCCAATGTGATATTTCCGTATGCACAGCCCAGCCAGTGCACTGGCTCCTCTCTGATGAGAACCACAGGTTCAAGGCAAGGGTGAGGGCGTTGGCAGGAGCAGGTGTACCCGCCCCCACCCCATGCTGTGACTGCCATGTTGGGGGCCACCTCCGTAGAGCTGCACGCTGCAAGTCCCTAAAAGGTAAAAGCCCTTCCAAGTCAAGTAGCAATATATGCACGTATTTATTTAATCTATGTATTTATTTATTGTTTCCTGAAGACATTTTCTGCACACCTATTTTGAGTCAAGCGTAGAAGAATACAGAAGTGCGTAATAGATTTGCTGCCTAGAAGGCCCAGTGGAGATGAAATGCCCTAAACAGCCAGTGATGGAGAGAGAGGGGGTGGCAGCAACAGTGGGGGGTGGTCAGGTGTTTTTCTATAGAAAACAGGAGTGTGCAGTGTCCTCCAAGGCGGGTGGCTTTTGCTGCAGCTTGCCCTGCCTCTATCTGTGCCAGGCACTGCTTCCTTGATTCCAAAGAAGTCAGGGTTCAGTGCCACCTGTCACTGCAAAGGTGACAGGATAAGCCTCAGTGGGTCTGGTTAGTGCAGTGATGCTCCAGTAGCTTCTCAAGGTGATGGTGAGGACACGCGTGTGACTGTGAGATGACGGATGGAGGTGCCTGGAGGGAAGGCTGCTTTCTCAGACCCCCCGACCGCTGGCCAGGTGCATGGCCAGTGTTGGCCACTTTGGTGGTCTGGCTGATCTGGGGGCTGAGCCACATGACAAATGGCCTGGTCTTTTCTTTGGTTTCCGACGGTTCTTGACAGAAAGGCTACCATTTGCTCTGCTTTTCTCACAAGGCAAAAGAGATTTAACCTCTGCTTATTCAGCTAATAGTTTATTTTTATTTTTTAGAGACAGACTCACTTTATCACCCTGGTGGTAGAGTGCCGTGGCATCACAGCTCACAGCAACCTCCAGTTCTTGGGCTTAAGTGATTCTCTTGCCTGAGCCTCCTAAGTAGCTGGGACTACAGGCGCCCGCCACAGCTATTTTGTCCGGCTATTTTTTGTTGCAGTTTGGCCGGGGCCAGGTTCGAACCCACCACCATTGGTATATGGGGCCGGTGCCCTACTCACTGGTGCCGCCCTCAGATAATAGTTAATGATCATTATTTTGAATGACTTGAAAGTCCTGTTAGAACACATGGGTTTTGTTTTTCAGATTAATTGTTCCAGTGATTACTTTGGTGGAATCCCTGTGTTTGGTATCGAGAAGTTGGACTTTCTGACGTGGAGTCAGAAATCCTAGGTTTAAAGCTGAATTCTAGCTCTCAGAAGATGTGTGAAGCTTGGGTTAGTCTTTTAATATCTCTGAGTATCAGTCTTCTCATCTGAAAAATGGACATAATGCCATTCGTACTCAAAGAAATGGAAATGATGACAGATGGGAACAGACAAGGAAGGCAGACACAGGAGGATTAACTGGAAACTTCTGAGGGTGAGAACTGTGGGTGACCGTAGCCATCTGCTGCAGCCACCTGAGGGGCAGGCTGCTCAGGATGGAGGGACAGTCCCTGGCCTGGTAATCTAAGGCAGGAATGATTTGATGAGAAAGAAATGAAAACCTAACAGGTGGAAGAGGTGGAGATAAAGAGATATCTGCTTGCATCTAGAAAAGGGCCAGAAAAAACTAGATGCAACAGTGGTTCTGCCCACACAGTGCTGAACAGTGATCAGATGTAGGTGGGCTTCACCTGGAAGGCCGCTCCATGGGGCAGAGCAGCTCAGGCCACGACAACTACTCTGGTAACTCCCTTTGCCGTGAGCTCTTTGGCCTAATTATTCCCCACTCACTCTCACTCTTAGTGAGGGACTGTTAACACCAGATGAAACGCTAAGCACTCACATTTATTCTTTTAGCAAACTGCGGGTGGCACCTATGGCTCAAAGGAGTAGGGCGCTGGCCACATATAGCAAACTGCTATCACTGGAGTCAATTAAAATTGTGCATAAGACTCAACTTTGAATGTGTGTTCAAAGCACCAGGACCTCTCCCTTGGTCGCTTGGTTCAGCAGGTCTGAGGGCAACCAGAGATTTCGAGGGTTTCCTTTCTTTCCTTTTTTTCTTTTTTGAGGCAAAGTCTCACTCTGTCACCCTGGTGACAGTCTATATGGGGCCGGCCCCATGTAGACTGCCCTGGTGTCACAGCTCACAGTAACCTCAAACTTCTGGTTTTAAGCGATTCTCCTTCCTCAGCCTCCCACATAGGACTAGAAGGTGCCTGCCACAATGCCCAGCTAAATTTTCTATTTTTAGTAGAGACAGGGTCTGGCTCTTGCTCAGGCTGGTCTCTCACTTCTGAGCTCAAGGGGAGCCTCCCATCTTGGCCTAGATTTTGAGTTTTTTTAACAACGGTTCAGCGATTGATATTTTTGGAAACAATGTTGTAGGAAGTAAGGGCTATTCCTCACCAGCGGTTCAACTTTATAGAGAAAGGAACTAGTATTTAGAAAAACTAAGAAAATCCCCCAGTATCATGCGGCTAGAGACTGGTAGAGGCGGTATTCAAATTCAGGCGATCTGTCTTCAAATCTTTAGCACTTACTTCTTATTAGACAAACTCTCCCATTAGACCTTAAACATCATAATAACTTGACTTGCCATAGACGTATTTTTCCCCCAGAGGGAGTTAATAGCCAAGCAGCTAAAACGAGCATCTTTTTAATTCTGATTAAGTGCATTGTTTCCAGTGAGTTTGGAGACAATGTTAAATCTAGTGTTTGGAAAGAAGGTAGAAAATGAAACCTTCTCCACCAACACACACACTGTCCACACACACAGAGGCACTGCCTATCTGGACCAGCTGGACCCCTCTGACATCTCTGTGTCACGTTGGGAGTGACTGAAGCATCATCCACGTGGGTCCTCATTCCCATGGGCAGGGCAGGGTGTTCTCCCGGGAATCACACTCACGATTATCAAAAATTGTCTGGGAGGCCCTTACCTCAGTGCCCTCAACTTCTGCCCCATGGTCCAGGGTCTGCAGCGAATGTTTGCCATGAGATCTTTCTGGAATTGTATATTCTGGAAGATTTGTTCTGGATCATTGCTGTCCCCTGTTTCATCAGCATTAAAACTGTCATCCAAGCTGCTGAACGGATCAGGGTATTAAGGAGGAAATAAGATTAGTAGAATTGCTTCCAGAAAAGATCATCATCTCTTTCCTGGGCAACTTCAGCAGCCCACCGCCCCAAGGTCATCTGCATAAGGAGTGTGTGTGTGTGGCCGGGGGGAGGGGGATGGGTGGGTGAGTGGGGGGCCTGCAGAGGTAGAGAGAGGGCTTGGCAGTGCCAGCTGCCCACTAAAAGACATATATTGGGTTCTGTTGCCTTGAGAGGGTCAGCAGAGGAGAATGATTTCTCAGGGTGAATGACATTAGAATTCACAAAAGGGTACAAACAGCACCCGTGTCCTACTCAATTCCTGAGTAACAGCAGCGGTCTGGGTAGGTGAAACCATTTCTTTTTTAGGCTCATTGAAATAATCAGCTCGTTTTAGAGGCTTCTCCCTCCCCAGCTCTGAAGGCAAAATAAAAACCAGGCAGAATTCTGTCACCCAGAGACCCCTCCCACCCCTCTACTTCAATTCATTTTGAGCGTGACATACCGAGGCAGAGAAAATGTGCACGGGCAGATATTTCCGGGAAATCCTACATGTAACAACATTTACCCTCAGTAACAATTATCGTGCTGATCCTGATAAGGCTTCTCAGGAGGGGACAAGAAGATTGGTCTACGCTATTAGAAGTAAGAGAAAACATTTCCTTTGTTCTCTAATTCAGGTTGTTTTTGTCTACTTAAAGGAATTGAATTTTTTTCAAAATAGAATTTTGAATTTTTTTTCCCTGATAAAGCATATAAATATTCTTTATAAATATTTAACAAATTCTCATCTACTTCTAACTGGCCTGAAACCTTTTCCAACAAACACCTTATTTATTACGACAGACCTATTATCTGCTCTCTCTTGAAGCTGCTGCCTGAGTAACACAGAGAGTGCAGGTAAAGCATATCTGGGAGCCTGGCCCGCAAGGAGGCTGGTTGGGAACAGGGTTTTGGATTCTGCCCTCCTGGTCCAGATGCATCAGGCAGAGCTGCTCCCTCTGCGTACACGGCTGAAGTTGTCACCCCAATTATACAAGAGCCTGGAGAAATGGGGTCCTGAGGTCATTCTGAAGGAGAACCCAGCAGGACAGGGACTTTGTCTCTGGCTCTGGAGAACCACCTGTCCTGCCTCACACACCTGCCCAGTGGAGGGCTGAGACCGGCTCACCTGAGCAGCAGGGACTCCTGGTAGAGGTAGCACTGGCTGGCATGTCTACGGTTGTTTCTATAACGCTGGGATGCCTTGGAAGGCTTCATGGGAGCTGAGATGCTGCCAGCGAACCAGAACTGGCCAACAAGCTGGGACACCGGCAGGCCAGAGCCTGTTCCAGGGGAGGCTTCTGAACAGGAGCTGCGGCGGGTCTGCCTTGCAGTTCTCAGGAGCAAGGCTGCCTGCTTGGAGCTGGTGCTGGGAGCAGGAAAGAGCACGTATCTGCAGTGTTAAGGCGGCTGCGGCAGCACAGATTGGCTGGAGTCTGGACAGGAGGTGGGAGGCCTGGCCCGGTGAGCTTGGCATCACTTGGTGCTGCCCAGATAATCACAGCTGTCAGCCCTGTGCCCACACAGGGCTCTGTGCTCTGTGAAAAGCACTTCGCATCTGTAGCTGTGGTCGGTGTTCACAGAACACTTAGAAAGTCCAAAGGCAGCTTAGAGGAAAGGTCACCCTCTTCTGTACCCTGCAGCGTCCGGGAGAGGCACCATCATCATGTTTTTGCTTGTTTTTTCTCAACTTTTTTCAACGTTGAAAAACTTCAAGCCTACAGAAATGTTGCTGACACAGTACCCCAGATGTTTGTTCACTGCTCACCTGGCCTCTCCACAGTTGCTACGGCTGCTTTATGTTTGTCTGTGTATTCTGCCTACACAATAAGCAAGTAGGTATAGACCCAGTGACCCAGCAACCCCGAATGCTTCAGTATGACTAAGTAATAACCAGATCGACACTTTGCCAGCATTGTCCATTTACTGTGTGTGATCACATTAATCAGCAGGATGACCCTATAGCACTGAGGCTAAAAGAAATGAAGAGGCTTCCTAGCACTTTGTGATAAGAAAGTAAGAATTTGGCTCGGCACCCATAGGGCAGTGGTTAGGGCGCCAGCCACATATGCAGGGGCTGCTAAACAACAGTGACAAGCACAACAAAAAAAATCGCCGGGCGTGGTGGTGGGCACCTGTAGTCCCAGCTACTTGGGAGGCTCAACTCAAGAGTTTGAGGTTGTAATGAGCTGTTGCATGGCACTCTACCGGGGTGACATAGTGAGACTCTATGTCAAAAAGAAAAAAAAGTAAGAATTTGATAGAGATTAGACGCTCACCTAGATATCCTGAAAATAAATTGCCTGCTACAAAATAGGATGTGTCCCCAGCCTCAGGCAAATGGTACCCTGCCCCTGTCACAGGCTCTCATGAAAGGCTGTGCACTAGGACTCTCCACCAAAGACCTCCTTCTAAAGTCCAAGACCTGCCTGCAGGTCCACAGTTCCTCTGTTTGTTTCATGACATAAGAAATGGCTGGGTTGTAGTACCTTTAACTGAATGGACAGGAGCCGGGCTGGAATAGAGATGGCCCTTTCTGCTGAGCACACTGAGAACTGGACAAATGGGTGAGTAAGTGACTGGGGCAGGCACCAGGCAACAGCTCGGAAAGAAAATCCATCAGCGACTCCAGCCATGGGGCTGAGGAGGGAGATTTATTTATTCATTCAGTCCTCCATTAATTCATGAGCAAGTCATTATATAGCTCTTACATGTGTGCTCTGGTGAATGTGAGTAAGGACCCAGCCCAGGATTCCGGGCTTGAAGGGCTATTGGTGGGTGTTCAGATCTAGGGCGTAGGGCATGAGAAGAAGGCAGAAATCTGCCTGTGAGAGCTGGCCTTGGGTTGGAGGTGGACGTGGGGCCAGGGCTGGTCTTGGGTTGGAGGTGGACATAGGGCCAGGGCTGGCCTTGGGTCAGAGGTGGACGTGGGGCCAGGGCTGGCCTTGGGTTGCAGGTGGATGTGGGGCCTCAGAGACCCTCTACCTGAGGCCATCTGGCCTGATGCTCTATCCAGTAACACTAGATAAAATACATGCTTATCAAATGAACACACGGCATATACAGTAAGAATATTTCTAGCTCCAATGAGACTTTTTCCATTCTTTTAGAGATTTTTACATATTTGGCCTACTTCTGATCATTTCAAAGATTTTTTTTCTTTAAATCCTACTTTTCCTTAAGACCCTCTGCCTTATTTTTATTTATAAAAAAAGGTAAAATAATTTACATAATTTCATGCAGCTAAGTATTTTGAGTATTTTTGTTTCTACTTTGCTGCTACATACATTTTTGCAGGGTGGGGTAGGGACAGAGAGTAGCAGAGTTTGAGGTACTACAGGGATTTATAAAAACAAATTATTGTCAACCCAATCCATTTCCCCATATCTATTCAGGTAGTTCTATTTGGCAAGATGGGTGCAATAAGATAGGCCGATCAAAAGATATTTAACTCTATTTTTAGCATCCAACTCATAAATTAAATGTAATAACTAAATATAAATATATATATATAGAGAGAGAGAGAGAGGGAGAGAGAGAGAGAGAGTCTCACTTTGTCGCCCCAGTAGAGTGCTGTGGCATCATAGTTCACAGCAACCTCAAACTCTTGGGCTCCAGTGATCCCCTTATCTCAATTTCTCAGAGTGCTAGGATTATAGGCATGAGCCCCCGCACCTGGTCTAATTGTTATTTTTAACATGAATCAATCATGCTAGTTTTTAAACCTAATTTTAGAGAAATGACGATTTCTAGACGTTTTTATTTCAAAATTCATGTGTAATCATGAAATAAGAAAGAGAAACAATAGGAAAACTAGAATTAGGAAAACTATCTAAAACAATGTTGCTTGATGATATTAACTGGCAACATTTCCAGCTTTTTACCAAGTGCGAGTTTTATTTTGTATTTATATACTTTGAAGTTTTACTGTATGCAGGCATTTCTCTGACCTTTTCCACTGATTTTATATCTATAGCTATTTCTGTTGTTTTTAAATTTCTGAGAACCTATTTCACCAATGGGCCATTGAGTGGAATCGTCTATTGAGAACATGAAACATTCAACCTGGTCCCATGTCTCAAACGGCCGTTGTGTCCTCCCACGCACAATTTCTTGACATTTACTTTTTTTCTGCTTTAGCAACATTTCTTTCAAATTGGGTTTCCCGGAAGTAAACTTGCTGGATCACGGAGAATTTTATTTAAGAAAATTCGACGTGTTGCCAAATGAATGTCGCTTCCTTTACATTCGTATCGATTTATTGTGCTTTCCTTATCATTGGGAAAATGAATTTTTAACCGAGAACTCACACGTGTCTGTGGTCTTTTCATGTTCCCCTGTAAGTGCCCCTGCCGTTCACTTTGGTGATGTGTTCAGGGCGAGGCTGCGGCCCCCTCCCTGCTGTAGGGAGGACCACGCACTCCCCACTTCCTCCCTAGGCCTCTGACCCTCGCTCCGCTCCGGAGGGCCAGGCAGGGAGAGAATGTACAGAGGATGCTGCTTCCTGAATGCAAGAGGAGTGATTACTCCGGAGCATTTGACTTCCTCCCACAATTCGATTAGAGGCTTTAGATGTGCTGGGTGATTTGAAATTAAGTCAGCATTTGTATATAGGTAAAGGGACTAACAATCTCTCAAAATCTTATCATTGAAAAGCACACATAGAAATTAGAAAATTCCCAAACCATGTTAAAATGGACTAAGACTATTATTTCCTAGACTAATTGCTTACAGAATCTGTGGGAAGTCAGTGAGGAAAAGGAGAAGAACTAATTGTTTAATGTAAGAATACCTTTCAGCTCCAAAAGAAAAAAAAGAACAAAATCCAGTTATAAGTCCCAGAAGAGACCATGCAAGGGCTTAGCTTACAGGAACAGAAATACTTATTTTCCATGTCATCCATTAAAGGATTTTTTTTCCTGCTAAGCAAATTCTATTTGGAGATGATTACATCCCTGGACACACCCCAAAGCGTATTCCTGAGTCCAGGGCGTCCTGTCAGGATTGCCAGGCTCTTTTTCTTAGTTAACAAGTTTTTAGCTCTGGAGTTTATAAGACAAAGTTTTCCCTTCCTGGGACATATTTACATCCCTATTACATTGTTTTAATGACTGTAAGATAGTGCTGGAAGTTTAGAAACATGTTTTGGATCTGGAGAATGTTTTTCAGGGAAGATATTCAAGAATGGATTATGGGGCGGTGCCTGTGGCTCTTTGAGTAGGGCGCTGGCCCCATATACCGAAGGTGGTGGGTTCAAACCTGGCCTCAGCCGAACTGCAAAAACAGAAAAATAGCTGGGCGTTGTGGCGGGCGCCTGTATTCCCAGCTACTCGGGAGGCTGAGGCAAGAGAATCGCCTAAGCCCAGGAGTTGGAGGTTGCTGTGAGCTGTGATGCCACAGCACTCTATCCAGGGCGATAAAGTGAGACTCCATCTCTAAAAAAAAATAATAATAAGAATGGATTATGTCCAATTGTGTAACAAATGAATTTGTTGAGACACGATGAGAATAACATTTGCTTTTTTTTTTTTTTGGTTTGTTTGTTTGTTTCAGAATTCCCCATGAAATCACCAGTGACAAGTGAGTTTGAAACTGAGCAGACATCTGAGATTTTCCTTAGGGGTCTGTACTCTGTTTCCCCATTAGAAAGCAGTGAAAAGTTTATATGTGAGTTGGTGGGGTGGAGTTGTCCTGTTCTGCCTCTCCCCTGGCATCAGGGAAAGGCAGAGTCCCTTAACCAAGAGTCCCTCAACGCCTAGCTGATCACCAGGCTGTGACCACAACACAAATGCAGGAGCTGCCCTGTCCTGCCTGCTGTCCCCTTCCCTCCAAGAATGGAATTCTTTCTCGTCTATGATTATATCTAAAGATATAAAGGGGCCTAGGAAAAGGAAAAAATGTAAACTTTCTTTAAAAACTGACATGACGGAAAGCAGGTGCGTTCCTGGTCAAACAAGCATTTGTCAGTTGGCTGAGATTCTTCTGTAATGACTTTCAGATTGTTTTTGTTTTCCTGAGTGTTTGGAGAATATTAGAAAGCACAGCCAGGGTTGTCTCTGAGGAGGGCGGGCTCCTGCCAGCATCTGCTCACAGAAAGGCTGCATTTCGCTCGGCGGATGGAAGGCAAGAAGCAGCATCTGGGATCAGCTGGGTGACCAGAACAGAGCAAGCTGTGGACAGAACCTTATTTGTGATACGTTGACCTGCTAACAAAACGTGAGGTTCATCCTGGTTTTGCTTTGGTCTCAGTGTGATATTTTAAAATCCCTTTCTTTTAGGAAAATTACCTTTATCTTTTCCTTCACTACTTACTGACACCCCTTCAGTATTTCATATTCCTTATTTTGGAATACTTGATTGTCAAAGATGAAATATATTCAGGTTGTACAACTGAAGAGCTGATGTATGTATATCCGCTGTCATGATTACCGCAAATTAATGAATACGTATTTTTCACATTTCGCTTTTGAAATCTTTTTCCTTAAAGTGCAAACCAATCACTCCCCTAAAATATACTTTAGTTCCTCAAAGCAAGACTTTAAAAAATTAAATTACTTTCTCCGCCTTTTCCCCTTTTACTTTACCTCCTTCTTTTGGGGTGAAGCATATTTTCATAGGTGCAATTCCTATGGCACCCTGCCTCCATAGTGGTTGATTTTTGAACCAGGGCGAGTTCTGTTATGGACCGCGTGTGTCCAGGAAAAGTCTTCCTATATCAATTCTATTCTCATCTGAAACCTCATTGTGTACATAAATGTCCGGATGACCTTCACAAATCATCCGGGATTTTATGTCTTATTTAGACATTAATAGCCGGATGAAAGGGTAGCTGGGGCCAGAACAACCACAGTCAAATGTAAAATTTTTTACTGCTTTTTCTTCTGCCAACATTCTGCACCACCTTTTGTTTCCAACCTCACTCTCGTTCTGACAGCTTCCACAGTATGGCTGTGGCTGTCCAATTTCCCCTCTGCTGATACCTCAGTCGGCCTTTGGGGGTGAGGGCCTTGGGGGAGCCCCACTGCAAACACAAAGGAGCAGGCGGGTGTTTTCTCTGCCGAGGGGAGCCTTCCTTCCCGATTGGGTTGAACCGTGCAGAATCAACAAGCAATCCAGCCATGCTTTTGGTATTTTACAGTGATGCGTGAATATCCCAGGACAGACATCAATGCATGTGCTGGAGCTGTAGTGAGAAACATCATCCAAATAAGACTCTATCTTCCCAGGAGCTTAGTACTGAGGTGACATAGCTGAGCTAGAAATGTGTTTCCCAGGATCCTCTCCTCTGGGTGGTTCTGGGTTGCAGATGGCCAGAAGAGGGACTTGTGTAAGATTTGGAAGGCGGAGGAGAAGGAGCAGCATCTGGATGCTCTGAAGGTGGGCAGGACCCCCAGGCTGTGCCGCTCGCACATGCCTGTCATTTGCAGCCAGCCCTTGGGGGCCTTGCAGTGCCCTTGTCTATTTCCTGGGATTCTGCATATCCAGGTTTACATTTTAACACATTACTTTCCATCTTCTTAACTCTTCCAGTTTCCTTTATGAACTTTCTATTCTATCATTTCTAATCTCAATTTGTGTCTTTTATCTCAGAGAGAACTATTTGATTTTATCTCACTGAGTGACAGAAGTGTACGGTGCCCCAAATTTGCATCTTGTTTTCCGTACTAAATCCTTTTCTAAAATACGCTTTTATGTTTACCTCATGCCTGGTACATTCATTTCTTTCTTCGAACTGCAGAATTTTTAGTTAGGCCCTTTTATTTCCTTTTCTATTCATGCTCATTGAAGAAGAACATCCCCCAAACCCCATCCGTGTTTATGTGACAGGCCCCCAAACCCTATCTGTGTCTGTGTGATGGGCCTGTCCCCCAAACCCCATCCATGTCTGTGTGACGAGCCTGTCCCCCACGCCCTATCCGTGTCCGTTTGATCAGCCTGTCCCTTGTACCCCATCCGTGTCTGTGTGGCGGGCCTGTCCCCCACTCCCTGTCTGTGTGACGGGCCTGTCCCCCACTCCCCATCTATGTTTGAGTGACGAGCCTGTCCCCCATGCCCCATCCGTGTCTGAGTGACGGGCCTGTCCCCCACTCCCCATCCGTGTCTGTGTGACGGGCCTGTCCCCCACTCCCCGTCCGTGTCTGTGTGACGGGCCTGTCCCCCACTCCCCGTCCATGTCTGTGTGACGGGCCTGCTTCACTTGCCATCACGTCCTCCAGGTCCCTCCATGCTGTAGCCTGTGTCAGAATTCTCTTTCTTTTCGAGGCTGAATAACATCCCATCACATTTGCATAGCACATTTTGTTTATTATTCTGAATTCTTTCACGCTACAGAAAGAAAAGTAGTGGAAGAGGAAATGCTCCCTGCCTCTCCCACAGCCCTCCCCACGTCCGGCTGGCGCCCTTCACGTGGTGCTGTGCCGGGCTCTGGAGACTTCTGGCTAAACGTGCCGCTACTTTCCTGTGGACGAGACGTCAGGATTAAAGAGCTTTTCATGTCTTCTCCCATTTTACAAAATCTTCTGCAAACTTCTTGCAGCATTTAGTATATTGATGGCTCTTTTTCCTGGCTCCTGGTCCTGGTGCCAACAATTTCTCACTAATTACAATAAATAAATATAATATTCTGTATCTCCGATGGGTGGAATTCCCGTGTTTACACCACTTTATTTCCCCTCCTGTCTATGCATTGATTGTTCCATTCATTTATTCAACAAACATTTACTAAGCACCTGTGCTGTGGCAGGAGTGTCCAACCATTTGGCATCTCTGTGCCCATCTGAGGAAGAAGAGTTGTCTTGGGCCACCCATTAAATACAGGGACACTAACAAAAACGGTTGGGCAAAAAAACAGGTTTGTGCATGAATTTCGTGATAGAATCCAAGAAGCTTTTGTTCAGACTTAGTGTTTAGAGTAAGGGGACCCAGGCGCACCTGCTTTTTGTATAATAAGACCTACTCAAGTGCATCACAGGGCAAATAGAAGTAAATATCGCTGTGCTAATGTTCCAATTGAGAGAATGTTCTTGGGGTCACTGGGGTAGGAGGAAAAATGGCCCCCAAATTTATTCACATCCTGATCCCTGAGACTTGTGACTATGTCCTTACACAGCAAACAGGGCACAGGGGGGCTTTGGAGATGTGATGAGGTAAGGGGTCTGAGGTGGGAAGTGGATTGTGGACCTTGCATATAATCAGCATACCTTGTGAGTGGGAGGAGAAGGGACGCTTGACCATACATGGAGGAGGCAGGTGCGAAGGCAGAGAGAGGTCTGAGGGTGCAACCTGGAGCCTGTAGTGGTGTCACCATGACCCAGGAGCACCAGCACTCAGCTGAAGCTGGAGGCGGCAAGGAACACATCTTCCCAGAGCTTTCAGAAGGAGGAGTCCCCCACTCCTACCCCAGCACCATCCTTTCAGCCCTGTGATGCCATCAGACTTTAGACTTCTGGCCTCCAGATATTGAGAAAATAAATGTCTGGTGTTTTAAACTACCAATTTTGTGCCAGTTTGTTATAGTAGCCACAGGAAACTGTTATAGTCACTCTGTCTTTAAAAAGTGGTTAATCATAGTATATACTTTGAGGACAAAAAGAATGAATAAATACTTAAATAAAGCTTGAAATAGTGTTTGGCACAGGAAGTGTTCAAAATGTGGCATATACTTGTGACAGATTTATGTAAAACATTGGGCCACATAATTTTCCAACATTAAAAAATTCAATAGCAAATAAAGATGTTAACAAAATATAATGCCCCCTTCTTTTTTGGGGGACACAGTCTCTCTTTATCACCCTTGGTAGAGTGCTGTGGCGTCACAGCTCACAGCAACCTCAAACTCTTGGGCTCAAGTGATTCTCTTGCCTCAGCCTCCCAACTAGCTGGGACTAAGGCGCCCACCACAACACCTGGATATTTTCAGACATGGGTCTTGCTCTTGCTCACACTGGTCTCAAACTCATGAGCTTAGGCAATCCACTCACCTTGGCCTCCCAGAGTGCTAGGATTATAGGCAGGCGTGAGCCACCACGCCCAGGAAACTATAGCCTTTAACTCACAGTCAGGTGACCGTCAAATCAAGTCCAGAGCCTGCGTCCTCCATTGCTCCTGCCCCTGTCCAAGTCACCACCACTCTCACATCTTCCCTGGATTGTCTTAACAGCTGCATCATTGTTGCATTTCTTCTGACAACCTCCAAGGATTATTTGCCTCCCAATTATACCCCCAACTCATAGCAACCAGAAAGTTCTTCAGAAACACGTAAGTCAAATCAGGTCACTTTTCTCTTCTAGAAAACTCCAGTGACTTCTCTCAGCCACGGTAAAAGCCAAATCCTTACCAAGACTTACAATGTCTGGCAAGAGATGGCCCTTTTCTGCCTCCCTGAGCTGTTCTCCTACAATGTGACTCTTGCTTACTCTGTTCTGGCTACGCCGACCTCTTGCTGTGCCCAAACACACTAAGACTGTGGCCTCAGGACCTTTGCACATGTCTCGTGCCCTGGTTTGAATATTCTTTCCCCACATGTTCCATTGCCCACTGCCCTTCCTCCTTCAAGTCTCTCCTCAAATGTTGCCTTAGCAAAGAGTTTCTTTGGCTTCCCTGTCTACAGGCACAACCACCCGCCCTCACTGGCTTCTTATCATACTTTATGTTGCTTCACAGCTCTCATCTCTGTGATTTATTTACACCTTCTTTGTCTGGCTATTACAGCAGTACACTTTTACATGAAAATGAAAACAAATAGAAACTAATAAAAATAAAAACCAGTTTACATATGATTTCTTTAAAAAAGAATTTACTGGGGCGAATAAATAAAAATTGAGCCTATAATTAGTTCTGTTTCTTCTAAGAATCTAATTTACCAACCAAAATCATCTGCTTGGTATGGTGCGGACTTTGGGGGTCAAGGGACTAGATACCACTTCTACCACGGGCTAGTTGGGCTACTTTGGAGAAATCAAGGACTGTCTCTGAGCTTTTATTTTCTTACCTGCAAAATGGAAATAACCTTGCAAGTTGTTGTAAGGATTCACAGCCTTGTGTATGAGGGGTCTAGCCCAGCGCCTGGGGCATAGTCAGAGCTTAGAAACTGATAATATATTTTATTTTTGTTTCTATAACAGTATATAAGCCCCACTGTGAGAGCATGGATACAATGGCTTCAGTTTAGTAATTTCATATGAAATAGGTGATAGCCCTTATTATCATCGTAATTAACATTATTTTAGCATCAGCATGAAAGCCTGGTGAGAATGCTTTGAAATGAGTCACTCTTTGAGAATTGACGCAATCTATGCGGATAATTTGGAAATATATTGCAAACATATTTATTGACTACACAGAAGAGACACTATAGTTCTCTTTAATCCAGATACAAGTAGAAATAAAACTCCAAAAATGCCTTTCCCCTTCTGATAAACAAGCCCAAATTCTAGCCGAGGACGTATAGTATAGATTCTTGGAGAGTGCTTGAATTTACTGCCGCTGGCCAGGGATGAGGGAAGCAGCCTGCCAAGGCCTGGGGAGGCGAGGTGGAATTCCCAGCGCTGCCGGGGAAGCCCGCTGATCAATGAGCCCCTGCCGTCTACTTGAACGTGTGGTCCCAGCCCCATCGCAGGAAGGATGGAATTTGTCAAGTGGAATCTTTCATGAGATTAAAGAAGGAAGACAAACTGTCACTGATTCTGATAGGGTCTAATCAAATTCCTACTCTACTAATTTGGAAACTCTGATAATCCAGACTTGGCATAGGCTGTACAGAATAAAAACGCACAATTAAATGCTGACATTTGGAAATTTTACATTATGGTGCATCCGCCGGATGCTACAGGCTTAGCTTTTATTTAAGTTTATTTTGTTTCAAGTCTGGGTACCTATTTTTAACCCTTAGGTGGCACTTGCTTGTACATCCCCCCGGTCGCTTTCAAATAAGAGCTCAGATTGAGAGCGTAGGGATCATACCCGAGTGCCAGCACACCCCTTGGGGGGGGGCTGCAAAATGGAAAGAAAAGCCTCGTGAGGGCCGTTTCGTTGAAGAAGCTCTGGGGAAGCAGCAGGGACACAAAGAACTGTCGTCTGCGCTGCACACAGTGGTCCCACAAAACAGAAAACAGCCCCCAGAACTAAACAAAACCAAGCACCAGAGCAGAGAGTTGAGAACTGAGACCGGCCACGTGGGAAGGAGAGCCGAGGGCCAGGTCTGGAAGCCCCTGCCGGAGCCCCAGGGCCCAGCACACACCGCCCGCCCAGTGACCTCACTCCACTCCGTACTGGTTAACTCAGCTGAGAACGAAGGCCACGCCTGTTTCTCTTTGTTGGTTTAACCATATGATACACAATCCTGTAAACAAATTAATTTCCTCTGGGAATTTTGAAAGCATCCTAACTGCATTATCATTTTTTTCTGCATAAAGGAAGCTTAGCAAGAAAACAATTATGAGATGGACTTCAAATGATCTGCCAATGGCCATAAAATAGCGAAGGCAGTCAACGGAGATGGGGGGAGGTGTGTGTGTGAGGGGAAGACTAACAAGGTTTTGTTTGTTAAAATGTAGGATTTGTTTATTCTGGAAGCTGCGTGAGCTGCTTCTCTGTCAGCTTTCTGCAGAAACCTTTTGGCATCCTCATTTCTGTTCCTCTTCTACTGTCCCTATGGTTTCTGTCCTGTGCCCTCCTGTTCAACCTAAAATCAAGGCTGATTCTCCAGCTTGGCCTGGGACAAGCTGCCTCGGGAGCACATGCACCCTTCCAGACTGGGAGAAGGAGTTAGCACACGCATTCATTTGTGTTCTCATCAAGCCTTTACGGCCCCCAGCTGTGGGCCTGGCCCTGTGTGCTTCCTTTGGGAATGAAATGAAAAAAATACACCAGACTCTCCTTAAAGCAGTTTGGTGCTTGGAAGGGTAACAGACAAAGGAAGATTGCAATGAAGTGGGGAGATGCCTGGGATTGGGGAAGGCGGAGGAAGGGAGCCAAAGAGTGCTGCTTAGTCGGAGTCTTGAAAGATAAGTTACATCTGAAAGTGCAGTGAGCGTCGGGTGGGGGGCATTTAAAGCAGACAGTTTCCCTTCTCTGGTCTTTCAGGCCTTGAAGCAAAGCCAGTACAGTCCACCCATTCGTCTTCCAGCCTCACCTGGAGGGCGTGAGGGGGAGCACCACCCCAGGGGTGCTGCAGGTCACCGTGGGGATGTTTGGATGCCGGACAGAGAGAAGACATCGATCCAGGGAGCCGTAATCCACAGCTGCGTTTATGGCAATCCAGGGAGCCTGAGTGGTGAGAGGCTAGTGGACAACAGGTGTCTGAGACTGGGAGAGCTTGCTGGATTAATGCGGAGTGCAGAATGTTAACACCCCTTGAAGAGAGCTGTACTCATTCGTTCATTAAGTGCAGGGTCATTGAACACTTCATTGGCCAATCAGCATTTGCTGACATCCACAATATGCCAGCCCTGTGCTGAGTCTCCAGGTTCCCATCCCAGGCAGCTGGATTAGGATCTCCGGAGAATCCTGTGTCACGGCAGGGGTCAACCAGGAGCCACAACACCGTTCTGTCCTATTGTGCATCTCCTGAGAAGACTTCAACGCCCCGTCCACCCTCACTATGAGAAGCCTGCGCTTACTTCTGCTTTTCATTCTGCAATCCATGGACTTCCCCCGCCTGCGCTCCCCAAGTCTCCAAACTCACCTCTTCCATCTACGTAGTGTGGACCTTCCTTACGAACCGGCTGTCCCATTCACTGCCACTTCACCCCCACTGCCTGATTCCCCCTCCTTGGACATTCTCTTCTCTTCTACAGAGGGTGCCAAAAATGCAGACAGGTGTTTTTTTTTAATATTTATAAAATCATAGTTGTGTACATTAGTGCAATCATGGGGTACAATGTGCTGACTTCATATACAATCTGAAATATTTTCATCAAACTGATTAACATAGCCTTCATGGCATTTTCTTAATCACTATATGAAGACATTTGTATTCTGCATTTAGTAAGTTTCACCTGTACCCTTATATATCCAGAAGACCAAAAATCACATCATAACGAAGACATCTGTACCAGAACGTTTACTGCAGCCCAATTCATAATTGCTAAGTCATGGAAGAAGCCCAAGTGCCCATCAACCCACGAATGGATTAATAAATAGTGGTACATATATACCATGGAATACTATGCAGCCTTAAAGAAAGATGGAGACTTTACCTCTTTTATGTTTACAAGGATGGAGCTGGAACATATTCTTCTTAGCAAAGTGTCTCAAGAATGGAAGAAAAAGCAGACAAGTTTTAAAAGATGTTCTCTAAGAATCACTTTCTGAAGTTGAGTTGAAGGTACCATTACTGGTCCAGTGTACTTTGACATGCTGTCCACGTCCACTTTACCTGTGATTCGTACACTTTTGGGAAATGATCGATTTCACTTCCAACAAGATCTCTTAAAATGTGTAGAATTATTTTTGGCACCCCTGGTATTTGCCTGCAGATCTCAGCATTCTCCCTTGAAATCACCCTCAACGACCAGAGGGCACCCTCGGTGGGCGGCCTTCTCTGAACTCATCAGCTCACCAGTCTCAGCAAGTTCTAAAGGAACCATCTCTCCATCCTCTCCCCCGACAGCCCCTCTGGCTTCTCTGCTTCCCTGGCTCCTTCCGCTTCAGCCATCCAGCCTGCGAACCTCAGCTCCACTACCAACCCCCTTTCTGGCCCTACCAGTTGGAAGATTTCTGGAGTCACGGAAATTTGCTCCTTGAGAAGGTATCTCCAGTTGCCACTGAAGTAATGAATAGATAGGAGGAAGCACAAAGTCTTGGTGTGTTTGAAGTCTCCGTGGGATGAGCAAGCCAGGAGAGCTGGAATTCTCTGGATCTTCAATGATTAGCAAAGTCATCCACGCAGATGTGGGATCTGTCTGGATGTCGGCATTCAGAAGGGCATTGCTAGCGAATCTCTTTTTTGTCTTCCTCAGCTTCTTCTGGTCATCCCAATAGGTTCAGAGAGTCTTTTTGCTAGGCTAGATGGGATCTTAGAAATTTTTATCCCAAATACCCAGTGATGAATGGAAGAAGCCATTTTGTTTGTTTATTTCTCTCCAGAGAGAAGCCATTCTTAACAGGCTACCTACTGTATTATCCTACGTCACATTCTGGAAAAGGCCAAAACATAGAAATGGCAAACAGATCAATGGCTGCCTATGGGTTGGTTGTGGGCCAGGAGGTGGGGAAAGGAAGATTGAATAAATGGAGGCCCGGAGCTTTTTGTAGGACAGCGGAACACTTTTGTATGGTATTGTAATAGTGAACACATGACAACATGCATTTGTCAAAACGTAGAGAACTTTCTGGCATAGAGAGTCAGCCTTAATACATTTAAATTTAAAGGAAGTGTATGGGAGGTCAGGGCATTCCAGCACAGAAGGCAGAATGAGAGAGAAGAGCTTAAATGTATTAGTATTATAAATGAATGGAAAAACCATTCCTGAAGGGAGTGGGGGAGACATGCTGACCTAGGGATCTTTAGAATGGGTGGACTCTGTAAGACTAAAGTAAAAAGAAACAAAAGCCCTGCCATTGATAAAGGTGTCTCACATAGGGGGATGGGCTAAGCATTCTGAATATGTCCTGGGATTGGATTCAGTAAGTGGATGAAAGGTGGTGGGAGCCAGTTTCTCAGTGTTGGAGTGGGAGGTCCCCGATGAGGCCCCCAAAGCCCACACTGATGGTGCATCAGAAGAGCACCGGAGCCCACTAACAGCTCCCAGAGGCTAAAGCCATAATCTGGACAAGAAAACAAGTAGTCCTGGAATAAAACCCAAAGTAAGGAGTCAACGTGCATGAGTCCATACTGATACAAATATGGTAATGTGCCTGTTTGTGACATTAAGTCAGCACTGAGCTGCACATCTGAGGGGGCCTTATAAGACAGTGACACCATACGTGTACAGTGCTTTTTCTATGTTTAGACGTGTTTACACAAACGCTTGCTGTGGTGTTACAGCTGCTCACAGTGTTGACTGCAGCCACGCACTGCACCAGTTTGTAGCTTGGGAAAATAGCCTAAACCGGCTAGCCCAGGGGTGGCAGGCTGTACTGTCAAAGTTTGTGCAAGTGCACGCTCTGAAGTTAAACCAGTGAACGATGCACGTCTCAGAACATACCCCCATCAGTAAGCGACACATGACCATGAATGGTTGGATAAATAAATAAGTGGAGAATGCACAAGCTCTCCGTGCAGAATTGCAATTCCAAATAATTTGCAGGTACTTTGCCCTCAAAGAAGTTGAAAATACTGATGACTTCCTCATTCCTTAAATGTAGGCTGCACTAAGTCACTTTCTTCCAAAAAGACCCATCTAAAAAAGGAAGAATAAAGAATAACTTTCTAGTGGAGAAATTACACAAACGTGACCTCAGCCAAGTGAGTGAAATTAACATCAACAGCGGTAAGTTGTGCTGGCAGCAGGCAGTGTTGGGACCCAGTAAACATTATCCCCACATGAAGGCCTCAGAGGCAGAAGTTTCTCCCCGAACCTTCTCCTGTCTCCCAGTCCCGTTCTTCCCTGAGACTAATCATAAAAACTAGAATCCTTCTTACCCAAATCAGATCACAGAAATAAGAACCCCTGCCCCCAAAGCAGAACCCCTTTCCCCAAAGCCAGTTGTAGAACCTAAAAATATGACTCTAATTTTTCCTTTGCCTTTCTGTATAAAGAAATTATCTGACCTACCTTGTTTACTATAGATCACAAGACCCCCAATTCAGAAAGGGCCCTGCCCGCTGATCCGAATGGCCAGGAAGGGTCCAGGCAGGTCTGGTTGGCTCCCCACGCAGCCTGTTAGCATCAGGCAAGAGCTTTCTGTGCAATTTCACTTCTTCACAGCTGTTTTTGCTTCATTGAACCTGAGCATAGAAATGGCCAACTGCCCCTCTATTCATTCTAAAGACTCCTGTGTACCCATTAGTAAACATTCTTCCTCCTATTAATCTGTCTCGTGTCAGTGAGTTTCAGTAAACATTCAGAGGGAAAGGGGAAGGTTTGCCTGGTTCCCAGCAGTGCTCTTGATGTGATGAGAATGACATTTTACTTCTATGGTCTTCCTCCCCAGAATCATTACCCTAAGAAACCCCCCCGACAAGTGCCGTCTGAGGGGCGTTCTACCATATACTTAACCATACTCCTGAGAACTGCCAAGTTCATCAAAAACAAGGAGAGTCTGAGAAACCCTCCCAGTCAAGGGGAGTCTAAGGCGAACTGAAGACTAAATATTATGTAGGATTTTAGGCAAAACTAAGGAAGTATGCATAAAGTGTGGACTTTAACAATGTGTCAATACTGGTTCATTAATTGTGTGCAATTAATAATAAATGAACCATAATGATATAAAATATTAATAGTAAGAAAAACTGGGTATGAGGTTTATAGGAGCTCCTTGTGTTGTCTTCACATTTTTTTCCCTATAATCTAAAACTATTTGAAAATAAAACGTTGGGCAGTGCCTGTGGCTCAAAGGAGTGGGGCGCCAGCACCGCATGCCGGAGGTGGTGAGTTCAAACCCAGCCCCTGCCAAAAACAGCAAAAAAAAAAAAAAAAAGAAAAAAGAAAGAAAGAAAAGAAAATGTTTATTTTAAACATATACGAATAGTAATATCAAGTGCAGCAAAACCCCCAATAAACAACAAACAAACAAAAAAAATCTTTAAACTGCTTTTTCAAGTGTCATCTCCGCTTTCTATTTCCATGGTATTTATTTTGTACAAAGTGCATGTTCCCTTTGATGACATGCAATAATAAGTAACCATGCCAAAAGCTAAGTACGCGTTGCCTGAGGTCCTCCTGGGTGCTACGCACATCTGTTAATTACAACGGCCTAGCTCTAATAGAACCCAGATAACAACACTTTAGGGCAACATGGAAGGGGCAACAGGTTCCCCACATCCGGTGTCCTCTTCTTCCTGGGCACACGAGGGTGCTGGACTTCCCAGCATCTTCACAATTAGGCCTGAGACTCACTTTTCTTCTTCTCTTTCCTCTTTCTCTTCTTTTCATCTTGTCCTTTTGAGTCAGAGTTTCACTCAGTCACCCTGGGTAGAGCGCGGTGGCATCATAGCTCACAGCAGCCTCAAACCGTTGGACTTGAGTGATCCTCTTGCCTCAGCCTACCGAGTAGCCTGTGGCTAGTTTTAATGACATATTAGCCCAGTAAAATGTGTCCTGTATAGGCTGAGACAGGCATGAGCTGGTATAATCCATACCACATGTCTTGTCCTCTTTGGAAGTAACCACAGAGGTTATGGCATGAAATGGCATAATCACAGGAAACAAGTAAGCTGAGTTTTCTGTCAGCTCCTAAGGAGGGCTTCCTAGAGCATGTGAGCTTACTGTCAATCTTTTTTTCTTTTTTTGATTGAGACAGATTTTCATTTTGTCACCCTCTGCAGAGCTCACAGCAACCTCAAACTCCTGGTTTCAAGTGATTCTCTTGCCTCAGCCTCCTAAGTAGCTGAGACTACAGGTGCCCACCACAACGCCCGGCTATTTTTTTTTTTTTTTTTTTGGTTTAGTAGGCCCAGGCCGGGTTCCAACCCACCAGCCCGGGAGCATGTGGCCAGCGCCCTAACTGCTGAGCTATGAACACCCCAGCCCACTGTCAATCTTGATCATGAACTTTAACCTAATTCTATGCTATCTCCCACTGGCCTGAGCCACAGTTGGCAATTTATATTGTATAATGATTATATATTTATGCAGTCTTTATTGATATGCTTGATGGTCTGTCTCAGTTTCATAGCAAAAACTATTGAAGAACACTGGCTTCGAGGAATGACATTACGGAGAGGCTTGGCTCTCCCCTTTTGTAAGCCCTTGCAGCAGATCTTTCTGTATTTTCCTAATCCCAATGGCCAGCCTAAACCTTTCCGTGTAACCTCGCATATTCCGACCTGTGTTCTTTCCTGCTACTTAATGAGCTTTCTATAAATTGCATGGAAAGTGAAACAAATGTAATTATGCTGTCTGCCAGCCCTGGTGCAGATAAATGGGTGGGAGTCTGGCCAAGTGTCTCCCCACACCAGACCTCGGTGTCTGTCTCTCAGAGCAGAGAGGAGCAGGCCATGAATTATAGTGCCAACTTGCTTCAGTGAGATCTTTTGCTCCTGGAGAACAAGGATCATGAGCAACTCTTATCAAATGGACATAACAAGTCAATACAAATTGAGCTTCTTTGGGAACAGAACTCTTATAAAGTCCTATCAGGATTCTGACTCTCTGGTGAACATCTACTGGATATTCAGGCTGCAGCCAATTCCCATCTCAACCTCCATCTCTGCATCACAGAAGACTTCGTCTTCAGACCACAGAGTCAAGACCCGGCATGTCGAGAGGGCTGGTTACATGGGCTGGCCAGTGATTTATCTGTAGGAGAAATCAAAGATTATGTGGTTTGTAACAGTGCTGGCCCTTCTGAAAGAGATCTGCAAGATACTTCTTAATTCTATAGGTTGTAGTTCTAAGGAAGAGTTGTAATAAAGGGTAAGTAAACAAACTCCTTTTCCTATGCCTTACATTTGATAATATGAGGATAAAGGAGATGTCCTTCTTTGACCCAGCCCAGGACAAAACATGGGTGAAGAAAAGAGTCTACCCTTTGCCTTCAGCCTCCACATGATAGGAATAGAAAAAAAGAACTTTCCGGTCTGGCCCGAGTAGATGCAAAGAAATGTTTAATGTTAATAAGAAGAAGCTGGGATCCCAGTACAGGGATTTAAAGGCCAGGGGCCCACACAGGAACACAGAAAATGACAGTTTTTGAAAAAGCCCAAGGATCCCAAGCCCTAGAACCAGAACCATTGCCTTTTCACACTCCCACTTAGCTCTGCATCAGCCCCCGTGCCCTCTCCTGCCTCTCAGCCCTAGAAGGGTCACACACTCTGACTTTGTGAACCTACACTTATCTTTATCACTGTGCTATGATGTTGAAACTTGGCACCTCCCACAGCCACTTTGGTCCCCATCTTTGTTATTGTAACTAACTGGCAGGTGGCATCTAAAGCCTTGGAATTCCCCCAGGGGTAGGAGCGTCTCTGTCATTTGTAGTGAGCGCCTGGGACCACACTTGATAGTTTATACTAAAGAGGTGACTCAAGGTGGGAGCTGGTCCTCCCAGGAAGACCAACCATGTGATGAAGGGCTGGGGGCTGTGAGCCAGGTGATATCAGCTCAATCTCTAAGGAATCAAGGGGGGATGGATATTGAATTCAGCCAATGATTCAATCAATCGTGCTTGAGGAATGAAACTCCAATAAAAACACTGGACACCAAAGCTCAATTGAGCTTCCCTGGTTAGTAATATTCTACAAAATGCTACACACTGATGTGCCCGGGGTAAAATTCTCGCCTCCAGTGGGATAGGGCAATACAAGCTTTGCTCTGGAAACTCCCAGACATTCTCCCATCTGTGTCTGTCTCCCTTTGCCTCATTCTAGTTTGCATCCTTTTGCTTTGATAAAACTGCAATCATAAGTAAAGTACTTTCTTGAGTTCTACAAATCATCCTAGTGAATTATTGAACTGAGGGGCTCATTGGAACCCACAAATTTGTAGGCAGCTGTCAGAAGTAAGAGTGGCCTGTGAACCCCTGAAACTATGGCTGGGGTCTGCAGTTTGAGTAGTCTTATGGAAGACTATCCTTTGGCTTACAAAGTTTGGCTCAACTCTGGGTAGCTGGTGTCAGAAGCTACACCAACTGGGAAGGAGTTGGAACTAGGCAAACATGGAGCTCACTGACATTCACAGCCATTCCACTTCTGCACTTCAGCTATATGCTCCCCAGGCTTCACTTAGTCCCGTCATCACATCAGTGTTCTCTACTTACGACCAGTATCCCACTATTCTTGACCTGGTACATAACCTGTCATAGTTATCACACCATTCCTCTCCTTGCACTTATTCCTTGACCACGGTGACACCTTCAAACTCTTAACTCTTCTAGATATGTGCCTCTGTTTGTCCTCAGTACCCTTCTTGCTTAAACTAGACCCCACAAGAGATCTTTTAAATTAACCTTTTACAAAATATATTAACATTCTGGCACTCTTGCCACTATACCATGCTAGTAAGAAGGCAAATGTTGCATTCACTCCAGAGTGCTAGTAAGAAGGCAAATGGTACAGCCACTACTTTGTTTGATCCAGACAGAGTGATGGAGAGAGAGAGATAGTTAGAGAATATGGTGAAGCAGAAAGTCAAAGAAACAAGGGAAGACAAATGGGCTGTTATCCCTCTTCTTTCTACCTGCATGTGTGTACCAGTTCCTCAGTCTCGGAGGAGCGTGCAGTCTGGAGAGTGTCAACATGTTCATTATACATCTAAACCCGCACATACTGCCCTTACCTGCTTCCTAACAACCCCATCGGTTGTGTAAGATAATTACATCTTGTCCCGTTATGGAGATGACATTTACAGTGTATGGAACATGCTTGGTAGGACATGTAGAAGGGTTTCCCCCTTGATTCCATCTTTCTCCCAATTCTCACCTTCACAGATGGGTCTCCTCCGAGACCCCGCCATTGTGCAGCAGTGGTCAGGGCCTCATACTGACTTCTGGGGCAGCTGTGGTGTGTCCTGGACCAGACAGGGGCACATCCACATGGTGCGGATTGGAGTGAAGCTTGAAAACATTCTCACAGCACAGACAAATCTTATGATTTATGGACAATTCAAAGGCAGTGGTATCTGTTTTCCAATTTTGGTTTCACCCTTTTGGCAAAAAGATAGACAATCGGACTCTGAGATTATGGCAACTCGTGATGCCTGCACCCTCACGCTAGCGATCTTTGGTTCTTATTCCTTCTTGCCTACTGGTATCTAGAGGCAGGGACTCTCAACTCTTTCTACCTTGGACTTGAACAAGTTGCCCATCTTGATGCTTCATCTTTTGAACATAGTAGTCAAGTATCTGCAGCCTTTGTTTTCTGGTTCTGCAGCAGGGGACTGATGTCTTATTGTCTGACCTTGAAGGGTACAGCGAGGTAGCATGTCACCAGTGATGAAAAGTGTGCACGTGTGTGTGTGCATGTGTGCGTGTGCATGCACGTGTGTGTGTACGTGTGCTTGTGCATGAGTGTGCATATGTGTGCATGTGCATGAGTATGTGCGTGTGCTTTTGTGTGCATGTGTGCATGTGCATGAGTATGTGTGCGCGTGCGCGTGTCCATGTGTGCATGTGTGCGTGTGTGTACATGTATGAGTATGTGCGTGTGCTTGTGTGTGCATGTGTGTGCATGTGTATGAGTATGTGCATGAGTATGTGCGTGTGCATGCACGTGTGTGCATGTGTTCGTGTGCATGTGTGTGTGCACGTGTTTGTGTGAATGTGCATGTGTGCGTGTGTGCATGTGTGTGTGCATGTGTATGAGTATGTGCATGAGTACGTGCATGTGCATGTGTTCGTGTGCATGTGCGTGTGTGTGCATGTGTGCGTGTGCATGTGTATGAGTATGTGCATGAGTATGTGCGTGCGCGTGCATGTGTGTGTGTTCGTGTGCATGTGAGTGTGTGCATGAGTATGGGCGTGTATGTGTGTGCATGTGCGTGTGTGCATGTGCATGAGTATGTGCGTGTGTGCATGTGTGCGTGTGCATGAGTATGTGCGTGTGCTTGTGTGTGCATGTGTGCATGTGCATGAGTATGTGTGCACGTGTCCATGTGTGCATGTGTGTGCGTGCGTGTGCATGTGTATGAGTATGTGCGTGTGCATGAATGTGTGTGTATGTGTTCATGTGAATGTGCGTGTGTGCATGTGAGTGTGCATGTGTGCGTGTGTGTGCATGTGTATGAGTATGTGCATGATTATGTGCATGTGCGTGCACGTGTGTGCATGTGTGTGTTCGTGTGCATGAGTATGTGCATGAGTATGTGCGTGTACGTGCATGTGTGTGTGTTCGTGTGCATGTGTGTGTGCATGTGCATGAGTATGTGCGTGTGTGTGCATGTGCGTGTGTGCATGTGTTCATGTGCATGTGCGTGTGTGCGTGTGTGTGCATGTGTGCGTGTGCATGAGTATGTGCGTGTGCATGAGCGTGTGTGCATGTGTTCATGTGCATGTACGTGTGCATGTGTGTGCATGTGCGTGTGTGCGCATGTGTGTGCATGTGTGCGTGTGCATGTGCATGAGTATGTGCTTGTGCGTTTGTGTGTGTGTGGGGGCACGTGTGCACAGCTTCACTTTACTCTTGAAGCTCAGAGACCCAGGGATGATAAGTGAGCTGAGCAAACCACACGAGGAAGATGTCTCCTGCCATCTTGGGCTTGAAGAGATTTGCCTCAGAATACTGAAGCTCAAAATTTCCCCTCCACATTTATAATCCATGAGCAGGAAGGATCTTCCCCTGTGATAAGCAGCTGATCCAAGACCTTACCCTAAGCAGCAGCAGCAGGTGGCTCAGCCAGGTGTCCTAGAGACAGTATTGGCAATTTTTAGGGGATGCCATCCTGAAGACAGCACCTTCAAGACCAGAAGAAAAGGGCAAGTTCCTCCCTTTTCCAGCTTGCTGGCTCTACTTCTCAGCCCCTTACCTCTACCCATCCAGTGGGATGTCCAGGAGGTCTTGAGGTACCTCATTAAAGAGACCGAATTGTGCAGCCACCTTCATCCCTCTGGAAACAACTTGGTCTGAATTTCTTCAAATCTGTTCTAAACTCCTGAAAGAGTCTGGCCCTACATTTGGCTAATACTCTTCAGCTGGCCCTGCTGTCACTATTTAGGCTCCTGTCACCACACCTGTTAGTGCTTTTTATCGCTCCAGTTTGATCTGACATCACAACACCCAGAAAATGCCTGCACCTGTTCCTAGTCACCAATCACATCAGTGTGGGAATACCAGCTACCTGAATTCCTCAGCTCTGTATACACTGAATCCACGCAGTCTAATAGTTCTCTAACAATCTGATTCTAGCAGCAATGATTTGAAAAATGCTTAGGGACAACTGGAAAGACATCTTCAGAACTTTTTCTTAATTTAATTGTAATGCTTTTCAATGCTTTCTAGCAGAGTTTGGCTTGCAAACAAATTTGTTGCATAAGGAAGCAACCAAGCTTTCTGTACCTGCCTTCTTCTGGCAAAGTTCCTGGCTGTACTTTACTTCTCTGTGATATGAAGGGAAGCCAAGTAACAAACTGGGACTCTGGGTATTTGTTCCAATTGGTCAGATACTGGCCTCTACTGTCCTATCACAGTACTGCCTGAGTCTTTGTAAGTTTCACATTATCATACAAATCAATAGTGACTCTCTTAGGGTCAGAGTTGAATTAAAGATCTCATGAACAGTAATAGGAAAGCTTTTTGATCTCCTTGTGTGAGTTTTGGGAAAGTCTGGTTCATTGGTAAACATGTGATGTTCTCAGAATTGGGGCAAATAATTTGCCTTTCACCCAAACTTTAAAGGTTTTCTACATTAAGATTCAAAACACCTTCCTATAAATACCTTGACTTACAGTTCATTTTGGAATGTTCAAAAGGCAGAGAAAGTAATGTGGATCAAATAGTCCCGGTGTGCCCCTCGTGCCTATGATAAGTTAGGACCACGGGTCCTGGTCAGTAACAGATGGGGGTAGGATACATGCCCTTCTGGCAGAAGCAGCGGGGAACTCAGGCACCATATTTTAGTTTCACTCCCCCAGTTATGCAAATAAAGCTGTGTGAACCAGATATTGGAGTTGCAGGACGATGGCAGCTACCTCTCCCTGGATCCCGGAGCGACCATGTGGAGGAAGACTCTGCTGACACTTCTCAGACATGAGCACAAGTGACAAATAAGCCTTTGTTAAGCCACTTACTGTTTGGAGCGATCTGTTACCATTGCATAACTGAGCATATCCTGACCAATGGAACGCTCTCCAAATTTCTGCTTCCTTCCCTAGATGCAAAATTGGCTCAAGCCAATTGTCTGCCTGCATAACCCTCCTACCCGATTTCTGGCTTATAATATTTTGTCTGTCCCTCATGGTCTGTTCCAAATATCATCCTTCCCCACGAGTCGCCCAAATCTCTAGTAGGCTGTGACACCCTCCTCTTTCTGCTGATAGAGCAGGGCACTCGCCTGACAAAAACCGCTTCATTTGCTTCTCTGCCTCTTCCCTTCAACTCAGAGCTGGATGGAGATGGAGACCGTGTCTGATTCACCCAGATACTCCAGGCATCCAGCTCGGTATGCAGTGGTAGCTACAGATGGGTGGGTATTCCTTGTTTAAACCGAGCTTTCTCCTTCTCTCCCTGGGATAGCAGGGCATAGGCTAGTGCAGGCAGCATTATGACATGATTTTAAATAAGTCCTCTGCGTGGTATATAACAATGGGAGGAAAAGCAAAAGAAGGCAAAAAAAAAAAAAAAATCCCTTACATGAAAAAAATAAGGCTCACAGAATGCAAGAGAAACAGTATATGAAAGAAGGCATGAGGCCGAAGTGATACTTTCTGAATAACACCAGGATGGGAATAGGAAACAGGGTGTTCGATTTGAGCCCTTTGCAAAACTAATTTTGTGATCTCCATTCTCAAATCTGGATCCCAGGTTTCCTAGCACAAGAGGTCAGAGGCAAGAGTGGAAGAAATTAACTCAACTCTGGGAGCTGGGACGCTTTCTAAGACTAGGACAAAGTCTCCATCTTGTGGCTAAATTCGGTTGTGCAGTCACTCTTAGTGTTTACGGACATGGAAAACAAAAAGCCAATTTAGAGGGAAAGCTTAGAGAGTGATGATTTCCATGAGAAACAGAAGCACACCTTCTTAGCTCAAATGCAGGAGAATACGTCTCATTCAGAGCTGTTTGGAGAGAGACTGCAGCTTGCACAGCGAACCATGTGGAGATAGTTATTCATTCTGTTACCCTAGAGAGGCTCTTTCTCTTCCCCTTTCCAGCTTCCAGAGCTCCGAGCCTTGCATCCTTGACTTGAAGCCCCTCCCCGTAGCTTCAAAGGCAGCAAATTAGCCTCTTGCTCAAACCCCGTGTTGCCTTATTCTTTGATGCCAAATCTCCCTTACTTTTATGAGAATGTCCTGATAATCTAGAATAATCTTCCCATGTCAAAATCTTTAATTTAAAAACATCTGTGACATCACTTTCTCATGCAAAATGACATCTACAGGTTTCGGGGATTAGGATCCGGATGTCTTTGGAGGCTACTATTCGGTCAGCCACTGCTCCCAGTTCAGGGGCTGGGGAAAGTGTGGCCAGGAGCACAGGGGTCTGTCCAGTCTGCCTTCATAGGACAGCAGCGGGGAGGGGTGGTGGAAATGGACCCCTCTCCAGGTCCAGGAGTGGACTCCAAGTGGTGTCTGGCTGTTACTGTGGTCACCCCCCGCACCCCCGAGTCCTGTGTTCAGCTCAGAAATGGGCACTTGGACTGCTTTAGACCTATTCAGGAGCCTCTACCCCTGAGGCCATAGTTGTAGGAAAAATATTTTTTTCACTAGCCTGGGGAGTAGAAAAAAGAGGCCAACAGATTGCAGGCTTTGTTTGTTTGTTGGTAAGCCTTGCAATACTATTTGACTTTTTTTTTTTTTTTTGAGACAGAGCCTCACTCCATTGCCCAGGTTAGAGTGCCATGGTGTCATCCTAGCTCACAGCAACCTCAAACTCCTGTGTTCAAGTGATCCTCCTGCCTGAGCCTCCCTGGAAGCTGGGACTATAGGCGCCTGCCAAGATGCATTTTTTTTTTTTTAAAAGAGGGGTCTTGCTCTTGCTCAGGCTGCTTTTCAACTCCTGGACTCTTGCCTCAGCCTCCCAGAGTGCTAGGATTACAGGTGTGTGTATTTGACTTTTTAAATTATGTCCATGAATTAGTAGGAGATTTTTAAAAAATGAAGTGGAAAAATTAACTTGGTGGAAAAGGCAAAATGAACAATAGTGATGTAGTTTCAGACTATTTATTGTTATTGTCCAGAATATCCTCTATTTTATTAGTATTTCGTTAAATTTAAATTTGTTTATTTTTCTTTTGGAATAATACAAGGGTTCATATAATTGGGTTTAAATCCAAATTTAAATTCAATGTGCTTTCTTCAAATACCTTGTTGATGCCAAGGTATGTTTTTATTTATTTATTTACTTTCATATTTAAAATGGGATATAAATTAATGGTAGAAAACATAGTCTTTTTTTCCAAGGTATGTTTTTAAAATGGAATATCCTGACACCGTGGGGAAGTGTCACATGTCCGTGATCTTTTCTGCTCACTGTGGATGGTTTCTAGAAACAGGTCCTCTTAGATTATTTCAGACTTCTAATGAAGTAAACGGCAAACCCTTCACAATACTCTATTTCCCAATTCTCTTAGCTTTTCTTGAAGGCCACTCTTGTTAGAAACTTCTGTAATTACTTGTGACATAGTCTTTGTTGGCTATTTCCCAGCACTAAGAGGGTGATGTGAACTGCTTTCATTCAGTACGGCCTCCTAGAAGCGTGTGGACCTTGCCTCTGAACACGCATGTTTGGAAGCGGCCCTGATTCCTGGGCTCAGAGCCAGACCTGCCTTCCCAGCCTGCTTCTGCTGCAGGCCCTGCCCAAGCTTTGATCTTGGTGCTGGTCTGAGAGAAGGTTCCTCTACCATTGTACTGTCCTGAAAAATGAATTCCTCTCCTGTTTTTCACTCTCTTGTCCCTCTTGTTTTCTCACTGTGGAGTGACAGATTGTTCCTGGGGAGGACAGCAGTGACTCCATGTGTCAGCTCATTTCTTTCCAAGCACACCAGTGGTCCGAGGTGAGGGATGCTCACAAGCTGTGTGACAGTGAATGCATAAATTCTTAAAATGGAAAGAGACTTTGAAGGTCAGTGAGCCCAGTATCACATTGAATGAAGGAACACCTGTCAGAAACTCCCTGACACGTCATCTTGCATCAGACAAAGTATTTTCAGTTATAGGGAAGCTGTGAGTGAATTTTATAAAATCAGACATTTCAGGGCGGCGCCTGTGGCTCAGTGAGTAGGGTGCCGGCCCCATATACTGAGGGTGGTGGGTTCGAACCCAGCCCCAGCCAAACTGCAACCAAAAAAAAATGGCCAGGAGTTATGGTGGGCGCCTGTAATGCATCTTACTCAGAAAGCTGAGGCAAAAGAATCGGCTAAGCCCAGGAGTTGGAGATTGCTATGATTGCTGTGGCACTATGGCACTCTACCGAGGGCGACAAAGTGAGAGACTAAAAATAAAAAATAAAATGAAAACAAAATAAAATCAGACTTTTCAGATTGAGAGGTCTTTGAAGTGATCGGTGGTGGTGTTTCTCCAGGCGAGGTCATCAGGTCTTTTGCATCAGAATCACCTGGGTGTTTATTTAGGGTTCAGAGCCTTGGCCCTGCCTCCTACTGAACCACCCTCTCTGGGGTCAAAGTCCGAGAATATGCTTGGAGGAGAGGATCCTCAACTACACTGAAGTTTCAGAGTAATTGCTCTAGACTCACTCCTGTCCAACCCTCTAACCGCCTTGACATTGTGATGAATGTTATGGCTTCACCACAGAAAAAGACACGTGGGTAACTACGCGGCCCGCCCTGCCTGCATCATTGCGTATTAATTAGAAGACTTGATGCCATTGACTCCTCAGAGCCTCCGAGAGTTACACTTTCCAAAAGTAATATACAAACTGTTCATGATACATCAAGTGATCCATGTGTGGTTTGGCACTTTCATAGATAAATATGATAAAACAATCATATTCACATGTTTTATACATTTGAAATGTAATGTTAACTACAATTTAAAAATTCCATTACATTCTCAATGACTACATCGTAACACTTGCTCCCAATCTACATAGGTAAGTTTGCGTCAGCCATCACTCAGCCAATAACCCTATTTTTCCCATGTAATTTGTATTCTATTGGTGGTGATTTGCATTTTTAAATTACTATCTCAAAAGTAATAAGGAGTTGAGAGGGTTTGATTGCAAAGAGGCCCATGACACTGGGAACTTCTTAGGATGAAGGAGTTATTCTTTTCTTTTCTTTTTTTTTTTTTGCAATTTTTGGCTGGGGTTGGGTTTGAACCCGCCACCTCCAGCATATGGGGCCAGTGCCCCACTCCTTTGAGCCACAGGCACCGCCCACGAGTTATTCTTTATCTTTCTTTTGGTGGTGCTTATGTGAATGTGTACATTTGTCAAAACTCATTAAACTATACTCTTAAAATGAATGTATTTTATCATAAGTAAAGGATACCTTGATAAAGTTGATTTTATTTAATTAATTAATTAATTTTTTTGAGACAGAGTCTCACTATGTCACCCTTGGTAGAGTGCTGTGGCATCACAGCTCACAGCAACCTCAAACTCTTGGGCTTAAGTGATTCTCTTGCCTCAGCCTCCCGAGTAGTGGGGACTACAGGTGCCAGCCACGACACCCAGCTATTTTTTTGTTGCAGTTGTCATTGTTGTTTAGGAGGCCCGCCCGGGCTGGACTCCAACCCGCCAACTTTGGTGTTTGTGGCTGGAGACCTACTCACTGAGCTACAGGTGCTGAGCCAATAAAGTTGATTTTAAAACAATGAAATTACTGTGATGTATTCTAATGCCAGTTTACAACCGAGTGTGTCAAAAGTGAATTATTGAAGAATGTGGTTAATGATTAAAAATTAATGAGAATACTTCAACTCAGAAAAATATAAAGATATGAATAATAAATAGGACACCTGTGAAAATGGAGAAGGTAAATCGATACATGTTGGGAGAAGTGAAGATGCAAGAGGGATGTTTTCACATACTTTACTGACGCCATTGATCCTTTCATCCACCAGTCCCATCGAGTTCTGTCACGCAGCTTTTTTTCACACAGCAGTATGAACTCTTCCAAGGGTTTGTGAAATTTTCTAAATAAAGTGTAGCATCTCTTTGATGCGCCACATACGTTTTTCTAGAATGAGCATAGTATTTTTCAGCATAAAATTGATGTATTTTAGAGTGAAAAATGAAGATGTAGTAAAGTATGGTGGAGAATGGGAACCACATTTCTGTCAGTTGGAATGGAAAGTTACAGACTGGAAAGGGGAAGAGGCTATAAGAATCCATGGGTAACTGATCAGAGTTGGAGCTATCAGAATGAACTCGTACTTAGCTTAACACATACGTTATATAAATATTTGTAGACCTGTGTATAGTCATACATTAGCATATGATTGTATGTCTCTTTGCTTTATGAGCTGGGAAGAAGTAGAAAGAACACATGAGACCCAAACTCACCTCATGCTCATGCCTTGGTTTCTAACACCATTCCCCAGTAGAAGGGATCAAGGCTCTTTGGAACAACAGATATTTATTGGGCTGGCAGAGGAAATATACACCTTGATCCTGGATCATCTTGGAATGCCAGAAATCATAAAGCGTTCAAAAGAGTCACATGAGGAAGGATCCGTCAAGGGACACAGGAACCCACTGTCGAAGATGGAGCCGTCTAGCAACAAAATAAACAAAGTATCATCGATAACTCAACATATAACACATATCTATGAGCCCACACTGGTATAAATCATTACATAAATAATAAATGTAGAAGAATAGTCACATTTCCAAAGCAGAAAAACTCCAGATAACTTGTGTAGATTCTGTGATGGATAATTTTGTGTCAAACTTTTTTGGATGAGATTAACATTTAAATCACTGGACTCTGAGTAAAGCCGATTGTCCTCCATAATGTGGGTGGATCTCATCTAATCAGGGGAAGTCTGAATGGAATAAAAATACTGGTCTCCTCAAGCAAGAAAGAATTTTCTAGGAAGCTCCCTTGGACTTCACCCACACCATCAGTTTTCCTGGGTCTTCAACACATTGCAGAATTTTGCCTTGCCCACTTTCATAATTACATAAGCCAGTTCCTTGTAATAAATCTGTTTCTGTATCTGTACACATCCTATTGTTCTGTTTCTCTGGAGAACCCTGAATACCTTGCATTCAGGAAAACTGAGCATAAACCCTTACTCCTTAACTGTGGGTTACACATAGTGACTTCCTCCCAAAGACTCCAGTATGGATAGCGAGGGAAAAGAGTAACGTCACAGCACGGAAAGGTGACAACTCTATCTCAGTTGGGAGACCAAGGAAGACTGATGATCAGTCATCTGGATGAGATGTACCCTTGATATGATGTGAGGAGGATGGTAGTTTACCTTCCTCTCCAACCCTGCAATTCTGGTCTAATCATTAGGAAGATGGTAGATGAATCCCAACTGATGAATGGTCTACCCTCAAAAGTGTCAAGGTCATCAAAGAACATCTGACATTCCCACAGCCAAGAGGATTCAGGACAATCACCTATGGTATAGTATCCTGGATGGAATCTCAGGAGAGAAGGGGACACAGGGAAAACCCAGTACGGACTTTACCAACATTGGGTCATTGATTGTGACAAATGTACCATATTCATGTAAGCTCTTACAAGGGAGGAAAGTGTGTGGGGAGTATATAGAAACTCTTTGTACTATTTTCCTGTAAATCTGAATCTACTCCAAAATAAAAAAAGTTTATTAAAACAGAAGGAGAAGCAGGAGGAGAATCAAGAGGAAACGACCAGGGAGGCTCCTTTTAAAGTTACACTTTTCATAGCAAAAAGAACTGCAAGTTATATCATTATACCATTATAGAAGCTTGCAGAGTTAGCCTCAAAATCAATGATAAATATTTTACCTGGAGAAACATCAAATTAATTGTTGCAATATGCAGTCATATTATACTATTGGACACCACATGATAACAATGGCAGGCAGTGTATTAAAACAAATACTATTATTTAAGAATTCTCCAAATAGAGCAAAGGGGCCTGGTCCTTTCAATGTCTTATACCTGCAGCATTGTCCGACAGGCCCACTCAGAGATTATTTCTTTTTCTAGAAGAGAGTCTTTTGTTTATTATTGCTTATGATTTAGGCCCAAGGCTCTGTGAAATTACAGGTTAGTTTGTAGATCTTTGCCTAAGAGAGATGCAAAACGTTCAGTAGTTTTATCGCTAACTTAGCAGATGTATCTCAGTACTCCTTTTCTAACAGCTAACACCTCTTCCTCTCATTTTTCTTTTAGTCATCCTGTGCATACCACTGATTTTCTCATTAATGAGTTAAGTGATTCATTGACACACACTCACTTTATATTTGTGTGAAAGTAATGTTTTTAACTTTTGGAAAAAACACACTCTGATGTTGCTTGCATGTTCTAGCAATTACTTTGTGTTGCAATTAGATCATTGATAGATCCCTAGGATTTTATAAATTCTATTTTAAACTGAAAAAATAGATATGTAGTGAAGATAGCCCTTGCTACTCAGATACAACTTGTACTTCCATGCCAATCCAAGTACAAGTTTTATTTTTTTTTAAAAAGCTGTAATTTACCAAACATAGAGCCCTTGACCTTGATTCCATGTTCACAAAAAATTGTAAAAATTTAAAGTATAATGAAATCATGCCTACAGAGGGTATGTATTTTTAGGAAATAGCACCAAGAAATTGGCAGCAAGGACAAGATACTGTTTTCCTCTCTAGAACCACCCTGGCTGCCAAGAGAAAAGGTTTTTGAGACAAAGGAAGAGCTTTAAAAAGTTTTTATGACACCCGTGATACCAGTGTGACAAAATGTGCATGGGACTTTTTCTGTCCTCTGACAATTTTAAGATGAAGCCTCGGAGCTGAAAACAGAAAGTGTGAAGTGTTGTCACGTTCCAAAAAGAGCTTCCCAGGAGCTGCTGAACTGCAGAACTTGCCTGGATGTGACCAGCTCTCGGCAGCTCTCGGCAGCTCTCGGACGTGGCCGTTGGAGTCTGAGAGCCCAGGGCGCCGTGCAGGGCCGGAGCCACCACGGCTGCCCAGGCATCTGGGGAAACGCTCTAAAAGTCACCTAAAAAGATCTGACATTCAGTAAAGTCAGTGCGCTTGGCTGGACATGGGCGCGGGCCGTGAACTTGCCTCTCTGTCCAGCTCTCTGTGCCACTGAAGCAAGGGAAGAGCAGGAGGAGATGGTGGGGCAGGCAGAGGAGCTGGGAGGCACCTGCCCGTGTGTCTGCTGGGGCAGGGCGGGCAAAGTCCATCTCTCAAGCGGACACGGAGGGGAGGGTGCGAGACTTGAGTCCCCTTGGTGGAGCCTCACGAAGGAGGGCTGCGGGTCAGGCCAGAGGGGCTGGGAGCTGACCAGGGGACACAAGGTCAAGGGCGTCCCTCTGGGGGCAGGAGCTGCGGAGCTGAGGCTTGGCTTACTGAGGGTGGAGCCGGAGGGACTCTCCCCAGCAAAGAGACCGCGCATGGGGACGCCCACCTATGAGTGTCCGAGAGCTGTGGTCCCCACACCCAGAGCTGCAGACCGTAGGAACCGGGTGCATGCAGAGCCGAGCAGTAGGGGAGCCAGTGAGGCTTCGTCTGTGTTCACAGCCGCCCCAGAGCTCTGCTTCCTGTGGGATCAGCCCCCATTGGAGTTTCAGGGGAGCGCGACCCCTGCTGTAAATTGCACACCCAGGGACCTGCAGTGCAGCGCCTTGTAAGAATCAAGTCCCCTGCCCTGTCCTATCAGTGGAAAAATTGAATTCCATGAAACTGATCCCTGGTGCCAAAAAGGTTGGGGACTACTGTCCCGAGGAATACCCAAGAGGCCTACAGAACAGCCAGCACCTGTGCCCGCTCCCCCAATTCCTTCTCTTCTGTCCAAAGGCGACTCTAAGACTTGAGGGAGCGCGCAGCGCACTCAGGTCTCCAGCTGGTGCCCGGCTGGTTCTGGGGTGCTCCATAGAAGGATGAGATGGGGTGAGCGGTTGAAGTTTAGAACCATCCGGACCCCAGTGTGTTTTAAATACCACTTTAGTACCTGAAAATGACCCCAAAGCGATGGGATGTTCCCAGAGCATCTTTAACCTAAGGAAAAAGCTAATCCAGTCTGAAAGCAAAGTCAGGAGATCAAAGCCGTGTTGTGCTGGGCTTCATGTAGCGTAGATGGCTCAGTAAATTCGGTTGCATTTATTTTGGCGATTTATATTTCAGCAAAATAGTCAGGATCTTAAGTAGCTTGAATTTATCACTTAAGGATCGTGATTTTTATTGTTAAAAATGTGACATCAGGGTTTATCAAGGTTTAACAACTTGATTGAGAACTTACTGTTTTCAAAGCAATGATCGACTTTCCTCCTTAAAGACCGAATCTCATACTGGCTGTGTTTTAAAATCACACCATGGTTGAGCACTGCAGGGTGCTAAAAAATTTAAAAAATAAAAATTTAAAAATAAAATCACATCTATAGGCTGCAAAAGACTATGGAAGAATTCCTTTTAGATCCAAGGCAACCGGAGGCTGTGTGTCTCTCCCAATAATGTAATAATAAATATTTACACAGAACTGATGATGTGTCAGTACTGTCAAAGATGCTTTGCTTATTTATCACACTTAATATGTATCTTAAAAACCTGCTGATATTGTCCTTATAAGTGTATATAAAATTTCTTTGCAATCTATAAAATGCTGCATAATTATCAGAGGGTACTACCAATGTTACATAAATAACAGTTATTAGCATAACAAGAACATTTCCTTGTTCTAGAAGTTAATTTGTGTTAGTGTGAGCTTTAGAAAAGATGCCTAGTGCCTCCTGTCTTGTAACCACACCTTAGCTCATCACATCTTCCATGGGCAGCGGCAGAGCCCAGGGGTCCCTCTTCCATGCCACCCCCATTTAGAAATTCTAACCCCACTCAACTCCCCACATGTGTCCAGAAATTTCCCCTTGTGTATCTGAGATGAAATTCTCCATATAAACCTGAATTACAAATGTGTTTGTATAATGTCCCCAATTGCCTTCTAAAGTATGAAAATTAATCTCCTTGGAGAGATCAGGTCTTGTTCAGCATCCAGCACATTAAACACCCATAGGATGAATCTATTAGAATTTCACTGGTGTGATTTCCAGCGGCAAATGTGAACTCTGACAGTTTGTTTTCAGAGGTCAAATCATCTGCCTACGTCTAGCCTGACCTCACACCTTGGTAATACCCCGTGTGTGGAGAGTGTGGCCATGGAACCACTCGATGGTTTCTGGAGGTACTTGCTGCACAAGTCTTGTTAGGTTCCCTGGAATAGAGCCTGCTCCTACCCTCCAGACTAGAAAACCTCATAATTCATAGGGGATTCGGTAGATACTCTGAAGGGTGTGGTCCCTGCTAATAAATCTTAATGTTTGTTGAGCTGCACTTGAGGTTCTGTGGTAAGCATGTGAGTACACACCACGCCGTGTCATTATCACAATAACTCCATTGGGTACAGAATAGTAAACTCATTTTGTAAAGAATAAAATGGAGAGAGGGGAGTTTTGTAGCCTGTCTAAGGTTGCACAGTGTGTAAGTGGGGGAGCTGGTGTTCAACAATGAGCCTGTATTTCTTGTTGTCCATCCACCACTGGGACTTGGGCAAACACAACTTAACCTGCGTCTACTCAGTGTCAGGGAAGGGTGGCACTCAGCGTTGCCAACAGGGTCCTTTCCACGTTCACAGCCAGTCTGCACAGCCCTTCTTTCCCAGCCCTTAAATAACTCACACTGGCCAAGCAGTAGACAATACTGCTTGATTTCGCATTAGGAAGGGTCCTCAGTCAAAGGGGCCTAGGTGGATTCTCACCTCCCTGCTTCACCCCACCTTTCTATGCGCGGACTAAGAGTCTTAATTTGTGAGTTATCTGCTTGAGCCTCTTTGCACACACCTGGACCTCTTTGCACATTGAACTTACTGGATGTGAATCTAACATCAAACCTCCAGATGGCACCAGAGAACTGGGAAACTAGAACTCCATCTCCAAGGAGTCTTTGTGTTGCTGAAAGAGGGGCAGGGGAAACCGCCCTGTTTCCACTAAGCTACAGTCTCTTACGTGTACTTGGTGTTGCCGAAAGGCAATTGTGAAGATCTGTAATGCAAACACATTTTTTCAGGGACCCCAGAAGTTAGAGAGGGTGGTTCCCTTGGCTGTCTCTGGAACAGATTTGGGCAAGCACTCAAAGATGTGTTACTACAGAACTTCTGTGTTAAAGCTCTTGCTGCAATGCAGTCAGACATGCAAAGGTGTCTGCTGGAAAAGCTGTAAAATAAAAATGATACAATCTTGAACTTTGTGGTTGGTTCTTTTTTAAGATAGCAAGTCCTGCTAAATTCTTTCTTGCACCCGCAGAGAAAGACCATCTTGAAAGCTGATGGTAGAAGTTGAACTTCAGTGGAACCTCCGCATTTGAACCCCGTCCTTCATTAACCAGCTTCCTACACTGACCACCTCCTTACCTTGACCTACTTTTCAAATACTGGACATGTGCTGTATGCACGACTCAGTACGTAGGCCTGGTTCCTTATGCTGACCACCTCCAAATGTTGGCCAATTTGTTTTACTGTATTTGCAAATAGTCTGTGAGATCATTCACTAAATACAAGGTGAATTTTATAGCATTTCCATGCAATCAGAGACTTGGCATCCACTTGTCCCCTAAACAAATAAATGAATGGCATGGTCCAGCTGGCAGGTAAAGTTCTAACCAGCAATGGCCACCCACCTTACCTTCTTGACTCAGCAATTAGCTTATCTCTCAGACATAGCTCCTACCAAAGGAAACCAAAGAGATACCTTCTTCCTTGTCCCCGCCTCCCACACAGGGCCACCTGTAGTGAGCCCTGGGGCTTGTCCCAGCACCCAGCCAGCAGCTCCAACACCTTTAATCCTACAACTCATGGTTTATTTCTGCAACCCTGAAATACTGGTTGGGACCGGAGCCCTGGGTAAAAGTGGGACCTGGAATGCTCTTTCCCTGGCTTATGTCAGGACTATTTAACTCATCTCTGTCAGCTATCCCCTCCTTGGACAGACAGATCTCTCCTGGTCATCCCATCTAAAATGACTTCTAGTCACTTGCTCTCTCTCATCTTTGCCCTTATCAAACTCAGGCTGTCTCATGTTATTTTTTATTGTGTATCTGCTCTCCCTGGAGTTCCTGAAGCAGCAGGACCTTCTCCAGCTTGGCTCCCACTGCATCTCCATCCTTTGAAAGAGCGTGTGGCACTTTGCAGAAGGCTCGATATGGGTTGAATAAATACATGGATGATGACTGACAGGCGAGCCCCTTTCTCTATTTTTTCCTGGTTATGAAATTTGATTGAAAAATAAGATTTGTGATCAAAGCCATTCCTAGAGAAGATTATATTAACATAAATAACTGAATTATGCCTTAGGAAAAGACAGTGTATAACAAAAGGGGATTACAGATGACCTAAAAGAATGTCTTCTCTCCAATAATAAAACAGTGGAGCATTTTAAAATAAATGATACTGGCTTGGCGCCTGTGGCTCAGCGGGCTAAGGCGCCAGCCACGTACACCTGAGGTGGCGGGTTCGAATCCAGCCTGGGCCTGCCAAACAACAATGATGGCTGCAACCAAAAAATGGCCGGGTGTTGTGGCGGGCGCCTGCAGTCCCAGCTACTTGGGGGGCAGAGGCAAGAGACTCGCTCGAGCCCAGGAATTAGAGGTTGCTGTGAGCTGTGATGCCACGGCACTCTATCCAGGAGGACAGCTTGAGGCTCTGTCTCAAAAAAAAAAAAAAAAATGATACAAGGAGAACCCAAAGGCACAGGGTCCCGCTGATGAATGATTATGCACATGGGTGACATGGGTGTACAATGTTATGAGAACGAGTATCTCCTGACTCAGAAAAAGTGAACTGGTACAATCTCAGGTTTATTCTGCTGTTTTATCTAGGGTTGCACAAGCACATGGGACAGCCACCAAATTGCCAGTCAGGAGGGGGGAGAAACACCTTGGGTTCTTTCAATGTCTACAGGCACATAAATCACAAATTGCCTTATCTCTTAACAGACTTCCAGATGAGCTGGAAAAGATCATTCATAGGCGCCTCCCGAAAGCTTTGTCAGACTATCAGATCAGCCCAGGTTCCTCTGCTATCTCACTGTGTGCTCCTATCCCATCGAACTGAGCACAACTGTAGGTGTATGGTGCCTGGGGCGTCTTGTTACCTAGCTTCTTCCACCTACACCGGACTGGAAGCATCTGGAAGTCCAAACTGTCTGTTCCAGTCCAATGCCACATTCTCCAACCTTGATCCAGAGGCTTCTAAGTCAAAAGTGATCAGTTAAGCTTTTGTGGAATGAATGAGTGGATGGATAAATTGAGTACTTATTATGTCCCGAGCACTGTATCACATTCTTACAAACCTTTTTTCTTTCTTTTTTTTTTTTTGCAGTTTTTGGCCAGGGCTGGGTTTGAACCCTCCACCTCCGGCATAGGGAGCTGGTGCCCTACTCCTTTGAGCCACAGGTGCCGCTCCCATTTTTTCCTTTTTTTTTAAATTCATCTCACCCAACCCTATCTGGTAGATAGTAGTTTTGCCCCCATTTTAGAGACAAAAATAAAATAAAATAAAAATAAAACTGAGGTTTCTTGCAGCACTTGTGGGTCAAGGAATAGGGTGCTGGCCCCATATACTGGGGGTGGCAGTTTCAAGCCTGGCCCCAGCCAAAAACTACAAAAAAGAAAAAAAAAAAAACCCTGAGGCTTAAAGAAATCAAACAGTATAATTGAGCAAGAACTGAACAGTCATACCCATAACAAGTTGCCAGTATTAAACAATATTTCACGGAGTGGTATCAATTATTGTGGAAAAGGAGGTCTTTGGCAAAGAAATCAGTAGAAGCAAATCAGATCACTAGGAGACACTGCTGTCTACTGAAGTTCAAAACGGTACCTGTTACCCTTGGCGGCCCTCTCTGTGTGGGCTGGCCCAGTTATGAATAATGCAGAGTCCACATTTCCATCTGACATGAACGACTGGTGTGTTGGCTTTGTGGAACTGGCACAATCTGGAAACAACTTTCTTCTTCTTCTGCCCTTATCTTCAAACTGTTTAGTCATGTCAGCTTGTCTGTCTTTGGATAAAATGTTGGGCAGATCCCCAGGTTTTCACCCACTGTCAAGCATAAAGCAGCCTCATCACTGGGTCTCAAAAAGTCGATTATGATTGTTTTATATCTTGTTAAATTCAGCCCTGGCATTGTGAGTATTTTTCAAAGCATCCTCCATTTCCCTTAGAGACGTGTATCTAGTTGAAATGATAGGATATTTGAAGTTTGCTTTTGTAATATTCCAAGAAAAAAAAAGGGGGAGACACAACCCAACTAACAAAACATTATCAGTTTGTTAAAAGCAGGTGGTAGGGGCTCGGCGCCTGTGGCTCAATGGGCTAAGGTGCCAGCCACGTACACCTGAGCTGGCGGGTTTGAATCCAGCCCAGGCCTGCCAAACAACAATGACGGCTGCAACCAAAAAATGGCAGGCATTGTGGCGGGCGCCTGTAGTCCCAGCTACTTGGGAGGCGGAGGCAAGAGACTCGCTTGAGCCCAGGAATTGGAGGTTGCTGTGAGCTGTGATGCCATTGCACTCTATGCAGGGTGACGGCTTGAGGCTCTGTCTCAAAAAAAAAAAAAAAAAAGCAGGTGGTAGGTACTTGGAAAGTAATTTTACTCCTCTCTCTACTTTTTCTTTTCTTTTTTTATTAAATCATAGCTGTGTATAATAATGTAATCATGGGGTACAATGAGCTGATTCCATATATAGTCTGAAATATTTTTACTGAACTGGTTAACATAGCCTTCATGGCTTTTTCTTAGTTATTGTGTTCAAACCCTTATACTCCACACTTGGTAAACTTCACTTGCACCCTTCTAAGATGCACCCTAGGTGTGGACCCACCCATCACCATCCCTCCATCCTTTCTCCCCCTCCCTTCCCCTTCCTTGCCCCCTTCCCCATATTCTTGTACTGAGATTGGGTTATAGCCTTCGTAAGAAAGCCATAAGTTAGCTTCATATTAGGGCTGAGTACATTGGGTACTTTTTTCTTCCATTCTTGGGATAGATCTGCCATTCGATCCTATAATTCCTCTACTAGGTATATATCCAGAAGACCAAAAATCGCATTATAACAAAGATATTTGTACCAGAATGTTTATTGCAGCCCGATTCTTAATTGCTAAGTCATGGAAAAAACTCAAATGCCCATTGACTCATGAATGGATTAATAAATTGTGGTATTTGTACACCATGGAATATTATGCAGCCTTAAAGAAAGATGGAAACTTTATCTCTTTCATGTTTACATGGATGGAGCTGGAAAATATTCTTCTTAACAAGGTATCCCAAGAATGGAAGAAAAAGTATCCTCTCTCTACTTTTGTGCATATTTGAAAATGTCCACACTAAAACATTTGTCTATGTTCAGTCTTGTTTAGATAGAAACTGGACTGAAATTTCCAGCTTCGAGCATCTGCCTCACAATTTCCTGTGATTGTGACTTCCCGTGCCCTCAGCCTGTGCCAATCTCAGGCTCCGGATGCCGGGAGCACAGAGGGGGCCATGGCTGGACCCTCACTTCTCTAGGCCTGACCCCTCCTTCTCCTCTCCCTCGTCTGTCTCTTTTCTTTAATGACTCTTGTTTCTTGCTCTTCTGAGTCTGGGGAAATGAGGAAAGCAAGAAGGGAAAAGGCGAAGTAGATTTCACTGGCCTGCCACTATTTGCAGTCTGCAGCTGGCAGGTGCCCTCTGCTAAGGTGGGCTCCCCACTAGGGCCGTTTTGTGGGCACCTGGCTCATCCTGTCACTGTCACCAGCCTCACAGCATTCCCAACAGGCATGGGCATGATGTCCTAGCCGCTATGAGCTGAATCCCTGTGTCCCCCTTGCATTCATATGCTGAAGCCCTAACCAAGAAAGTGATGGTGTTATAAAATAGGGCTTTGGAGAGGTGATCAGTTCACGGGAGCAGAGCCCTCGGGAATGGAATCAGTGCCTTTATGAAGAGGCCCTGGAAATCCACCTCGCTCCTTCCACCCTGAGGACCCAGCAAGAAGGCACAGCTTTTGAGGAAGCAAGGCCTCCCCAGAACTGTGAGAAATGAAGGTTTGCTGTTTACAAGGCACCCAGCTTGTAGTATTTTGGTTACAGCACCCAGAGCAGACTCAGGCTCTGGCCATCCCATGAGCTCTGGCCAGAAGCACAGACACAGCTTTCCCCCTACCAAGGCTCCCTGTGTGGACCAGCCCCAGCGCAGGGCCCTTCAGAACCGCCAGGACTTGGATGCCGTCTGGCCTGTGGGCTCCGGCACACGTGTGCTGTGGGACACATGCTCTCTGGGACAGTGGCAGTTCAGCCTGTCCACCAGTGCCCCGCTCCTCATCCAGCATCTTGGGCTGTTCGGTCAGCCCCAGGGAGAGAGGCTGGTTTCCCCATTTTCACCGACCGCTCTCAGCTTTAGCTGTAGCTGAAATTATGAGGCAATGAAAAGTCCCACTCCACATCATTTTGTGCCTTCCTGGGGTGGTTTTGAAGATTAAATAGGATTAAGCGTGTGAGCCATTTAGCACAATGCCTTGCATATTGTAAATTTCTCTATTACGTTATGATAATTGTAATCTCTCAATGGAGGATAAACATGTACTTGACCAAAGTTAATATTCAACTCGACTGAAAATGCTTTTCATATTCTACTTTCATCAGTGTGGTGGTCTAGACGTCTTGGAAACTCTTGCCACTGAAAGCTGAACTCACAGCGGGGAAAGACTGGGCAGAGACAATGGGGTGCGGCGGGGACCTGGAGGCCGTGAAAGGAAATACAAACGTGTAGGCTGGACGAGGAGGCTGAGCATGACAGAGTCGCCACTCCAGTGAAGAGAGGCGTGACATCAGGAGATCCTGACATGGCCCCTGGGCTGGCCCACCTGCACCACACCTGACCAGGCGACATGTCCTGAACGGGACCTGTAATGCCCAAAGCAGAGGTCCCTTGACCCTGCAACCCTGGGATGACACAGCACACACACTGCAGACCACCCCAGGTGGTCCAGGGCTCCCCTCATGACACACTTGGACATTGTCAGACACCCAACAGGACTCAGTGGCTTTGCCTTTCTATGAACGTGGGACCGGGCAGGGCTCAGTCACCGAGTTTTAGAAGACGCACCACATTGCTCTTCCTCACACCACTCTCCTGAAAGTCTACTTGGACTCTGCTGGCCCCAGTTCCTAGCTTGGTAGTACAGCCTTTGTATTCAACACTCAACTTTTGTTTCTAATCAACTTTACTTTTCCATTAGCATAAATAACTTGAGAATTTTCCAGAATGAAGGATATACTCCTGAAAGAATAAACATGGTGTGTCCATCCGCCCTGATAGACAAGAACTAGGAGATTAAGGGCAGGTGGGTGCAATTAATCTAAAAGAAAAGAAAAGAGGGAAAAGAGAAAATAGGGAAAAGTATTAAAATAGCACAGAATAATTTAAGATAGATAAAACCAAGCAATTGATGGTACAACAAAGTAAAGGGTCTAAATATCGCTTAAAAGGTATGAATTACAAGGTTAAAAGGAAATTGATATTCTCTATATGCTGATTATGAGAGGCTAAAAACATAAGAACACAGAATAACAGCAATGTTAAAAGTGAAAAGAAATACACCAGGAAAATACTGAGCTTAATCTGATATGTTTATATTAATATCAAATGAATTTTTTTTTTTTTTTGAGACAGAGTCTTACTATGTCACCCTCAGTAGAGTGCATGGCGTCACAGCTCACAGCAACCTCAAACTCTTGGGCTTAAGTGATTCTCTTGCCTCAACCTCCCAAGCAACTGGGACCACAGGCACCTGCTGCAACGCTCGGCTATTTTCTTGTTGCAGTTGTCATTGCTGTTTAGCTGGCCCGGGCTGGGCTTGAACCTGCCAGCCTTGGTGCATGTGGCTGATGCTGTAACCATTGTGCTACGGGTGCAGAGCCAAACGAAATGTTTGTGAGACAAAACATTAAGTGTAGAAAATTACTACACTAAATAATGAATAATAAAAGTTTCACTTTATCAGAGACCAATTCTTAACACAATCAACTAAAGTTGTATCAAAATTGAACTAAACACAAGGAAATGTGACAAATTCATTATCATGTTAGTGACTGTAGAACAAGAACCCCCCTCCCCCCCGCACACACACACTTACCACATAGATTGGAAAATCTGATAACACAGTTCATAAGGTCTAATGGCTCCATATGGATCCAACACTTAGTCAAGGGATGTCTTCTTTTCTCAAATACACATGGAACAGTTATAAAATTTGGTTATGCCTAAGCCATAAAGCAAACCTCAACACATTTAAAATAACTAAAAATAATTATTTTCATACAAGACACATTATCTCATCACAGTGCAATTATGCTCCGATTCGACAACATAAAGACGATGACAAGTGTACCACATGCCGAGGCATTAAAAACTCATGAATCAAATGCACACAAGCGCTGACACATGAGCACATAGGCATTGCACACACTACAGATCCTGCGCTTCACAATATGAATCTTTGATTATTTAGCCCAGGGGGTAATGAAGATAGGAAAAAAAAAGCAGATTTGGTGGAATTTGGACAACCTGTACGAACACTTGCTTAGTCTCGGGCACTCCCGGCTGAGCGTGTTTGCTCATGAACTGATGCCGTCACGGCATGACTTTACTTGGGACAGCATCTCCACTTTCAGCATCTCTAACTTTGTGTTATGAGCTCAGTTGTGTAACCCCCCAAATGCTTATGTTGACGTCCTAACCCCTAATACCCCAGAATGTGACTGTATTTGGAAATAAGCAATTAGAAAGATAATTAAACTGAGGCTATTGGTGTGGACCCTAATTCAGTCTGCCTGGTATCCTCATAAGAAGAGGAAAAGACCCATATAACATACAGATCTAGAAGTGATTATAGGAAGACTCAGCAAGAAAGCACCCCAGGCCTCAGAAGAAATCAAAGCTGCCAGAACCCTAAGCTTGGACTTGCAGCGTCCAGGACTGTGAGAAGATGAATGTGTTACATGGTGGTTAAGCCACCATTCTGTGGTATTTTGTTATGGCAGCTCTAACAAATTAACACACTTTATATTCAAGCAAATTGATGTTTGCTTGCTGTTATGGACTAGGTTGTGTCCACCACATACCTGAAATACATGTTGCAGCCTTAACCCAAATATGACTGCACCCGAAGACAGGACCTTTCAAAGGTAATCTGGATCAAGTGAGGTTAAAGTGTTGGGCACTAATCCCAGAGGACAGGTGTCCTTCCAAGAAGAGGAGGAAACATCAGGTCTCTCTGTTCACGCACACACCAGGGAAAGGCTTTGTGAGGATACGGTGAGAAGGCTCCCATCCTTCCACAAGCCAGGAAGACTGCCGGCACCTTGATCATGAACTTCCAGCCTCCAGAATTACGAGACAACAAATTTCTGTTGTTGAAGTCACCCCGTCTTTGGTGTGTTGCTTTGGAAGCGTGAGCAGAGCAATTCACTCCCTGGTAAGTGTAGTTTCCAGATGTCCAGGTGGTTTCCTTACATCATCTCATTGAGCAGTTAAATCTCTCAATGTCCACATTCCAAGAAAGAAATTCAACGGTGCTTTAATGGACACCACTTAATCTGCATGTGCTTAGATCCTTATTTCTTTGGATGGGATTTCAAAAATAGTCATCCTATATCCTCCTGCCAAGGCAGAATGTGGGAAAATCAAACCCAGCTTTGTTGCACTAATTTGCCTTTTTCTGCTCAGCGGTTGGCTCTGAAGGTAACCTGAGACTCTGAAATTGCTGAGGCACTTGACCTCTCCTTAGCCTTCTGACTCTTAGCGCCATCACAGAGGGAGAGTTCCTCCTGCTTCCCTTCATGTTTCGGAATGTCACCAAGACCAAGAAAGTAAAATGTTGATTCCTGATGCCATGTGGCTCAGAGTTCAGGCAGTTCACCCTGGTTCCCGAGACCCAGTCTTTCTTCCTGGCGTTTGCTACATCTCCCTCTGGGATGTGAATGCCGCAGAGTGGTTCCAACATGCGGGAACTGAGCCACGTTGGAGCGTTAAGAAGTCAGGTTAAACCGAGCTCCTTCACTTAGCTAGAACCGTGATCATCCAAACCCAAGAAATATGAATCCTTCCACTGCTGTCTCTGCCTCGGACCTGTGAGTCTTCATTGGAGAATGAAGCTTGGGCGGCACCTATGGCTCAGTGAGTAGAGTGCCGGCCCCATATACCAGAGGTGGCCGGTTCAAACCCAGCCCCGGTCAGAAAAAAAAAAAAAAAAAAAGGAGAATGAAGCTTGTCTCTTTTCCTCCATGTTAGAAAGCTAATTTTAAAAAAATGGACTCCAGTCCTTAAAAAATACTTCTACCCTGAAGCAATTCTTTTCAGGTACTCATTAAAATACATAAACTATTAAGATTTTAAGCAGGTAAAATAGAGTCATTAGATTGAGACATTTAAGATCACAGAACAACCTAAGAGCAACATGCTCTCTTTTCTTTATTTATTCACAAAGGACACATTGAATTCCTAATTTTTTTTTTGCAGTTTTTGGCCAGGGCTGGGTTTGAACCCTCCACCTCTGGTATATGGAGCCGGCGCCCTATTCCTTTGAGCCATAGGTGTCGCCCTGAATTCTTAATTTTTACATGAACTGCTCTAGGCATGAGACAATGAAATAGTATGTCAACAAATAAACTAGTATATGTAAAATTGTTTTTAAATTTTTAATGGTATGGAAATGTGATATTGTTGCAATAAGTATTTATGTAACCAATTTTAAATTATTTTTTAGTTTTAGAAAGGAACTAATATTCATAATATAAGCCCACCTTATGTTACAATAATTGTAAAATCGTCATCATGTGTTACCATATTATATCTTTACGCAGAACTTTTGTTGTAGTAGTAATATTATCTTAAAAATTTAAAACAATATATTTAAAAACAGAAGTCCTTTTCTCTAGCTATCGGTTTCCATAATAGCTAATCAAATATACTATTTTGTGATAATTTCTCTAATTTTACGATAGAGTGATCTTATCCACATATAGTAAATAACATTGAACTATTGGTTCAATTTATCAATCAATATTAACTGAGCACCTACGATGTGTCAAAGGCTATGCTAGGCTGTCAGTTACAGCCTTCATAACTTTGGCTGCCACAAACAGGCAATGCAGAATCAAAAGAAATTCATTATTTCATATGTCTAGAAGTCCAGAGGAGGAAGAAAGAGAGCCCAGAATTTGGCGTCTGAAAGATATCTTTATAACTTCACAGAGCCAGATTTCCTCCATCTCTCTGCTGTGCAGTTTATTTTATTTATTTATTTTTTTGTAGAGACAGAGTCTCACTTAATCGCCCTCCATAGAGTGCTGTGGCGTCATAGCTCACAGCAACCTCCAACTCCTGGGCTTAGGTGATTCTCTTGCCTCAGCCTCCTGAGTAGTTGGGACTACAGGCGCCCATCACAATGCCCAGCTATTTTTCTGTTTTGCAGTTTGGCCGAGGCCGGGTTTGAACCTGCCACCTTTGGTATATGAGGCCAGCACCCTACCCGATGAGCCACAAGCACCGCCCTGCTGTGCAGTTTTTAGTGTCAGTTTCATTGCAAGGCTGGTTTTCCTCAAGGTTTTAGATGGTTTCAGTAGTTCCAGGGATGTCATTAGTTTACACAGTGTCCAGAGGCAGAAAAAGGGCTTCTCTTCTCAGGTGTCCTTTAGAAGGTGGGAACTTTGACCAGAATCTCCTGCAGACTCTTGTCTGCTTCTCAGCCTCAGCCTTCAGTGCTCATGCACATGCCCATCTGAGCCCCTGGACAGAGCTCTCTCTGCCCTCCCCTGCATTCCTGGTGACTGGCTTCTGTCCAGCAGGACTGTCCCCTACAGAGGGAGGTTGAGGCTCTGGTATCCAGTCTCATGGAGGAAGGATGGGAACATGGGCAAAACTAGAGCTCGGAGAGCAGACAGACCCCTCACCAGTCCGCCTGGGTCGTGCTGGGTTTGGATCAGGGACGTCAATCAGATGGAGACGTCAGTCAATCAGCCAACGGGGAATTGTACACAAGGAAAAGACACAGGGACATATGAAACACCAAATGAGGACACTAAAGAAGTATCTTCAAATCCTCCTGGAACTAAGAGGGACGCAGATAAATACAGACAGTACAGTTTGTCATTTGTAGATAGATAATAATGATGTTGCATGGATCGGAAGAGTCAAGGCGTGCAGGCTAACTATCCAGAGAAAACTTTATGGAAGGGGTGGGACTTGAAGAAGGGTTAGCATTTAGATGATTTCATTGTTGTTTACTTAATTTAGATGATTTTGGAATAATCAGAATCATTACTATTCTGTCTTTTCTTGCGGCTTTGCCCCAGTACCATCCAATAAGACTACGAGTGGATATTGATCCCCCCTCCTTTGTTCTTGGAATACGTCAGCTCTGCCCGAACTTCACCCTGTTCCTACATCTTCAACTCCAGGCACTTTGACTCAGAAATCCCTATATTCATTGTTTATAATAAAGACTTCCCATAGCTTCCCGTAGCTCTACCAGTATCTTGTAGCTTTCCATTCAATGACCACTCAAACTAACTGCCTGGGTAACACCCCTTCTGAGTCACCTCTCAGCTTCAGCCCAGGCCCCACTCTCCCTCTGCCCCTGGTGAAATCCCCATGTCTGAAATTTCTACCATACTGACCCATGGTAGTAGAATCAACTCAACCGCGCTGCCCTCCAACTCCACCTGTGACAAACCAGTATGTAATCCTACCTACCTTATAAATTGCAAGAACTAAAGGGATACATCCATGTAAAACATTTAGAAAAGTATCTGGCAAATAAAATAAATAAAAATAAATAATCATCAAAAATTAGCCATGATTAATATTATTGTCATTTTCATTTTCTTACCAGACTAAAAAGCTTGGGTTGATTGTGGACATAACTAGAATATTTTCGATAAGGTAATTTATATAATAAAGGGGACAATTTAAGTGACAATTTATGAATTGAATAAGTCAGCAGGCAAAAGACAAAAGAGAGAGAAAGAGAGAAAGGAATATGAGATTCTGGAACATTTCAGGCTTGAGAAAACGAGGAACTTAAGATTTGGTCTAGAATTTGGTCACGAAAAGGACAGGAAAAGTGTGCAAAATATTTCAAAGAAAAAATTGACACGATTTTAAAAGACTTTTTCATACAACTGATGAGTTTAGGGAGAAGGTGTGAGTTTGCTACCAGAAAGACCAACAGAAAGGAGTATTTTTTATTCTATTGCTCAGATTTGGTCATCTTTCCAGCTATACCGTCACTTCTTAATTTTTTCAAAAAGGCTATAGTTAATTTATCAACTTTACATTAAATCTTTCTTTAATGTATGATCAGAACGAGTTCAAACTCTGATGCATGTATCCTTGGATTATAGGAGGAGTTCAATTTCCACCAAAGAAATGCAACTTCAGAAGTTTTACAAAACTATTTCGTCTCATAGCCTTGTCCTTGTAAAAATCACAAGTGTGTTACATTTAAGCAAACGTAATTAGGCCTAGAAATCAAATTAAAATATGGAAGACATTCTGCCCTAAGTTTTTTTCCTCCATGTTAATCAGACAGAAAAACTGGGTAATTTATGAGAATGCTGATGAAATCACACTCTGGCAAACACCTTTTCATTGTACCGTTTTTCCTCCAAAAGCCACATAAGAACAGCAAGTGATATGATTATACGAGAAAAGTTTTGCATTAAAGACTTGATAAAATTAAATGAGATGAAATTTGAGAATCAAGAAGTCATCGGACAGGATAATCTTGGGAAAAAATTCACTGACTTCATGTTCACAAACCTTTGAGTCAGATTCTGTCTGCAGAATGGGTTGTGAGCTGGGTCTCCACTTAGTGTCTGGGCACCGAGTGATGACCTGTGTGTGCTTTTGTGACCGGCTGTCTATGGCCACTGTGATCACAGAGGTTTGTCAGTGTATATGTGGTTTCATTTATTTACCATTTTTTACACATATTTTGAGAACAGGGTTCCCTAATTTGGTTTGATTACAGCAGTGACAGTGACAAAAGCCAGTGTGTTGGATCCCAGTAAAGTGACATTCGCTATTCTTCAGTCTCCATGTCCTGGAAGGTTCCTCTTCTGCCCTCCTCTGCCAGGGTGTAGGGAAATTTGGCAAAGGGGGGAGGCAGAGAGGTGGGGTCACTAAAAACATGTGTGTGAAATTGACCTAGGCTCAGCGAATTGACTTGGCTCTTCACACATTCCCACTGAAATTGTGAAAGGAGCAGGAAAAGTGGAAGCATTGTAGCAGAGGTAGAAAACAGGCCTCCAGCGCCAGGAAACACCAACACAGCTTTGTGCAACCAGAAGATGGGTCCAAACGCGTTAAGGACTGAATGTCCCCCCTTCATCAGTTTAATCCTGACCCCCACTGCGAAGATATTTGCAGGGCCCACCTTTGGGATGTAAACAGGTTGTGAAGGTGAAGCCCTTGTCAATGGGGTTGGTACTCATAGAAAGGGACCCAGGAAAGCATTCTCTTTGGCCCTTTCCCTTCCCTGTGAGGACAGAAGGATCCTACATCCTACAAACCAGGACCCTCACCAGACATTGTGTCTGCTGTCACCCTGACTTCAGGCTCTCAGCCTCTAGAACTGTGAGAAGTGTGTGCTGTGTGAGCCACCCACCTCTGGTAATTTGTAATCAACCAGAACCCAGACAATCTGTAAAGTAAGTCAAATGAGAAAGAAAGTCCAAACTTGAAAGTGACTTTAAGGGACTCCCTGGAGAAACTCGGCCAAAATCTCTAAGCTTAAAGAGGTAAAATTAGGCAGTGGCAGCATTATCCTCGGGGGTCCATAGAAATTTCTAGGCCTGGTTTGAAAGCGACAATTAGACACAGGGGCACACATTGGGTCCCCGCAAGTTCCTTGGTTTTCTCCAGCTTTGCACAAGTTGTATAATTCTACTGATGACAGAAGTAATAAGTGTTCATTGTTGAGATTTTGAAAATAATTATCTTCTGCCCTCTTTGAGAAAACCTTTTTTAACCTTTTAGATTTCTGCTTTCTATGCATGTAGAGTTCTTTATCACACATTTTGAACTAAATTTTACTTACATCATGATCTTATAATGACGAAAATTATTCCAAAATATGATTTTAGTGACAGCATCAATGGCGGTACTGTAATATAGTTGACCATTTCTCTGGCACTGGGTATTTATAGTATTTCTAATTTTCATTAATTATCATTGTAACCAATGTTTTTGAAAATAAATCTAGCTCCATATTTGGTTATTTCCTTAAGACAGTTTTCTTTTCTTTTTTTTTTTTAACTTTTTCCATTAAATCATAATTGTGTACATTGGTGCAATCACAGGGCACAATGTACTGACTTCATATACAATCTGAAATATTTTCATCGAACTATTTAACATAGCCTTCATGGCCTCTTAATCACTATATGAAGACATTTATATTCTGCACTTAAGACAGTTTTCAGGAGATAAAACTGCCGGAGGAAGTGTATGAGGGCTACTCAAAGTAAAATTTCAAATTTCCCTTTTCACTGTTTAGATTCATTTACATCCCACTATTGGAGCTGAGGGCAGCCCTTTAACCATCCTGGATAATCTCAATATATATCATTCAAAAATCTTTGCCAATGGGCTGGACCAAAGTGACAGTTTTCTTATAGGAAAGTTCACTACTCAATTATCAACGAACGTGTTTTCCACTGCATTGGCACATTTGTTTGGTTGCTATGGTGAATTTTTGATATCTTGTGCCACTAGGAGAAGGACAGGAAGAGCAGCAGGAGCTTGGTATTCATCTCTGCTCGGTCTCTTGACCTCAGACCCCGTGTTCAGTCCATCATCAAATCCTAAACTCCCCACCTCAAAAAACAGAGGCAGCATCCTGCCTTCGCTCATGTCTGTCACCATCATGGGCCATGGCACTAACTCAGCAGCCTCTGCCTTCCTTCCTGCTTCCACCCTCAGGCTTAAACCTTCCAACAGCCTCTTCGTTTCTCTCCATTTTTCTTCTTATCCAGCTGTGGTCTCCCTTCTGTCTCTTGCAGACACACCACTCTCCATTCGGTCTCATCACCTTTGCAGTTGCTGCTTCCTGGGTGCAGAAAACTCCTCCAGGTCTCCTCGTGGGACCTCTGAGAAGAGCCTTTCACCATCTGGCCAAACCAGCCCTTCCCCAGTCCAGCCCAATCACTTCTGTATTCCTTTAGCCTGTTTTCTTTAAGGCACATTTCAAGTTAAAATTATATACACAAGTGTGTGAATACTCATGTGTGTGTGTGGACAGTATTAATAGTTATTTCTATGTTTATGGCCTCTCTCACTAGCAGATAAACACCATGAGGGTAGAAACTTTGTATTTTGTGTTCTAGGGCATATAAGACAATCTTCGGCACATAAGGAACATTCAGTAGCTATTTGTGAAATAAATGAATGAACAAATATGAATGAACAAGCCTTAGAAAAAGATGTTCCTCATACACTGAGTGTTCACTAAGTAGCATCTATTGTTACTATTGCTATTTTATAAAATATTATTTAATTCATCATTAGAGACAATGGAAAATTTGCTTTTTATTTCTTTTGTCTCTCCTATCCCCTGTCTTTTAGCTCACTGTAATGTCCCTTTTCTTCAATTAAGATAAAAATTCCTGGAAAAAATAATGTCTCAGGGTGTATTTAAATAGAAAGCTTATTATGGGCACAATGCGTTCTGCAGCTAGGAACCCCAGTCTTTAATTGGAATGAAACTCGTGAGCTAAAAGTGTCCACACTGGCTTAGTTTGGTGCCTTGGTGTTGGAGAGGCCAAATGACCACATGGGTTATTGCACCTGTAACAAGCTGGCAGCTTGTTCCTGCCTTCTGATGGGGTCTGAAATTTTATTTTACAGATTGCACAGAAAATCTAATAGCTTTGTGCTAAACACATATTCACATAATGTAAATGAAACTTTAGGGTGTATTTGAATTCTTAATAAAGACAGGCTGTGAATAAAATTTGGAACAAAAGGAATTATGTTAACAAATGAGCAATGCTTCATTAACAGCAGAGCTTTCTGATTTTGATTTTTGCAAAACATAACAGCCACAGATATGGCAGCATTTTGTGCCTTTTCCTTCTAAGTAGCGTTGTTATGTGTGTTTATGCATTGGTCCTATGGGGCGCTGTGGGGACCTTTTGTCTCCTAAGAAGGGTATAGACGTTCACAGGCTGGGGGACAGGAGCGCTGTGAGTAGAACCAGGGTTCCTAACCAGTGATTCTAAAGAAGGTGGTAGAACACATGAGGAAGAGGCAATGGCACTTTGGAATGTGGCAACTGAGCCCTTGGGAGGAATGTGTGGCAGCTGTTCCATGGGAGGACCACATGGCAGCTGAGTCCATGGAGGACCATGTGGCAACTGAGTCCATGGGAGGACTATGTGGCAGCTGAGTCCATGGGAGGACCATGTGGCAACTGAGTCCTTGGGAGGACCACATGACAGCAGAGTCCTTGGGTGGACTGCATGGTACCTGAGTCCATAGGAGGAGCATGTGGCAGCTGAGTCCATGGGAGGATCATGTCACAGCTGAGTTTTGGGGAGGACCACATGGCAGCTGAGTCCTTGGATGGACCATGTGGCAGCTGAGTCCATGGAAGGACCACAAGGCAGCTGAGTCTATGGGAAGACCATGTGGCAGCTGAGTCCTTGGGAGGAGCATGTGGCCGCTGAGTCTATGTGAGGAGCATGTGGTAGTGTTTCTGTGGTCACAGAACTCTGTTCTCTTTTAAGAAAGATGCACATGAGCACCTAGACCAATCATGTGAATGAATTTCAGGAAACTCATGGACTTCAGGAAACTCTATCCCTGACCACTTGAACACAGGAAGTTTGTGAGATCTCATAACACATCAGTGGCTTCGGAAAGCAAGAGGACTGACTTCTTGTGAACTTTCAGATAATGAGAGACAGAACTGAGCTGGCCTTGGAAAGAAAAATAAATACATTTCTGTGTAGTGACTTGGATTTTATAGCATAATCTATTCCAGTTTTCAGGATTTTCAAAATAGCAAAAGACAGATCCAGTGATTTTTCAAGGCCACATGTGGTATCGGAAAAGTTATCTCACACTTGCAAGTAAAGCCAGAGTGTGGCTGGATTTCCTTCAGTGTTATACGGGGTGTTGTTTTATAGTCCATTCCCTAAGAATTATTATATAGCAAAAGTCACCTGAGTTTGGCTTTGACTGCTACTCTGTGAAGCGATTTGTTATAGATTTCTGCCTGATAAAAAGGTAATTCCAGAAGTGACTGCTTTGTTACCCTGTGGGATATTATACAGTTTTATATCCATTAGCAAATTCCTTTCAGCGTTTTTGAACTAACTCTTATCAATCTTCATTCCTGGAATTGTTCTTTGAGTTAGTTTTAGCACGCTACTGGTTCCCTCATTAACTAATGAAGTGAATAAAAGATTTGACGCGTGTTCAATCTCCATTAGCGCAGCAGTCACGTGTTGAACTGTTGAGCTATTTGACAGCAGGGGCAGCGCTGCACCATGGTGTTGGGGGTGCAGTGCAGGACGGGGTCTGTATGGCAGGTGCAGGCCTCCAGTATTAGGCCCAGAAGTCCTTTCCCTACCAGAAGGGCTCCCACTGTGGTCCTGGACATCGACATGCACAGCTATGAGGGAACAGAAGCAACTTTACTGTCCAACCCTGGGCTTCTAGGGAGGGATGGGTGAGGTGAAGACGGGGTGTCTTGGAAGGATGAGGATAGCTGACAAGACAAACAAGAAATAGACCACCCTGGAAAACTAGAACATTGGGTTGAAACAAACACATGGGAACATATAAAAGAAAAACTACTTTTCAGGGGTTCATAATATTAATTGTTTGACTCTTTCGACTGTATTGTCACATATGGAGAATATGTATCCCAAGAAACTAATTTTAAAACAATGGAGGTTTTTTGCACCAAAATGATAATGCGATGTTGTCCAGAATTAAAAAAAAGAATTGGAAGCAATTGAAATGTCAGCAATATGGGAATGATTAATTAAATAGTAGTGCATCTAATTTATGGACTTTTTCACAAGCAAATTAAAGTGAATGTTTATTGTGAAATATAGCACATTGTGGAAAAAATGTCAGCTTATTGAATTATTATAAAACCAAAACCCCTTCTTAACCCCTAATGTAATCATTGTCCTGGCTTTAGCGATAATCATTTAAAAATGTATTATAGTTTACCACCTAAGTATATATCTCTGAACACTATGGCTTTGCCTTTTGAACTTTATATAAATGGAATTTTGGTATTTGGCTTCCTTTGCTCAACATGTTTTTTATTTCTTTAAAAACATTGAGAAACAATGCATATACCATAAAATGTACTCTTTTAAAGCACACAATTTGGCATTTTTCAGTATAGTTACTATTCATCAGGCGGCGGGCACTTTGGTCGTTTCCACCTTCTTCTGACTATGTGGAGTGGTGGAGTGCTGTTGCACTGTGGGTTTTGATATGTATTTCTATAATCATTAGTGATGCTCACCATCTTTTCAAATGCTTGTTGGCTATTTGTATTTCTTCTTTGTATAAATGTCTATTTGAATCCTTTGTCCATTTTATTTATTTATTAATTTATTTATTTATGACAGAGTCTCACCTTGTCACCCTTGGTAGAGTGCTGTGGCGTCACAGCTCACAGCAACCTCAAACTCTTGGGCTCAAGAGATTCTCTTGCCTCAGCCTCCCAAGTAGCTGGGACTATAGGCACCCACCACAACGCTTGGCTATTTTTTGTTGCAGTTGTCATTGTTGGTTAGCTGGCCCAGGCCAGGTTCAAATCTACCAAGTTCAGCGTATGTGGCTGGTGCCATAACCACTGTGCTACAGGTGCCGAGCCCTTTGT
>CAUYRH010034513.1:0-15663 GCA_963574655.1 Perodicticus potto
AAAAAAAAGAAAGCAAATACAAAAATGACATATGCAATTGCATTAAAAGCAAATGGGTGAAACATTCTAATTAAAATAGAGCATCAGATTGGATTAAAAATAAATTTCAATCAGGTTGTTTATAAAACAGAACCTAAGGATAAACCACACAGTGGAAGAAGAAATTTTAATACATAATCAACAAATGTCTTGAATTCATACCTCACCTAATGTGCATGATGCAATGGTACATATCAAAACTAGTAAGAAATGAGTATAATTGTGATGAATGTGTAAGCATTTCACTTTGTATAGCAAAGCAGTACACTGAACTCCACAAATGCATCAATGTGCAAAGTTATGATTTAATAAAAAATAATTTTTTAAAAAAGTCTTAAATTCAGAATATACAAAGTATATAACATCATTGAATGGTTACACCACAAATTATTTATCCATCATCTGTTGATGGATATTTGGGTGTTTACAGTTTTAGCTATTACAAATAAAGCTACAATGCACATTTAATGTTCAAGTCTTTATATGAACATATGCTTTAATTTCTCTTAACCCTTAGGATTGAAAAGGCTGGTAGATGTATGTTTAAATTTTTGAGAAACTATCAAACTGTTTTCCAAAGTGGTTGTACCATTTTACATTCCTACCAGGAGTGTCTGAGTTTCTCCACATCCTTACTAATACTTGATATGGTGAAGTATTTTTTAGTGCAGATAATTCACTACTTGATATGGTGAAGTTTTTTTTCATGCTGATAATTTAACGGGTGTGTAAGTAGATTTATTTGCATTTCTCTGATGATTAATGATGTTGAACATCTGTTCATATGTTTATTGGCCATCCACAAATCTTCTTTTGTAAAGTGTCTTTCACTTTTTTTTTCCTGTTTCTTTAAATTGAATTGTTTTCATATTATTGAGTTTTGAGACTTCTTTTTATATTCTGAACACATGTCCCTTATCAGGTATGCGATTTACAAATATTTTCTCCAACTTTTCATTCTCTGAAGAGTATCTTCTGAAGAATATGTCAAACTTTTCTCCTGTGTCATGGTTTCAGTAATATACATGTATATAATAAAATCTTGCCTAACTCCCCCCCTATAAAAACACACATTCATAATCTTCAGCTTTAACTCATGTTTTCCTTCATTTAGATGTAATGCAATTATTGATGCTTACCTTATATTTGATTTATTACTGACCTGATTCTTCTATTTCTTTCTTTTCTCATTGGCTTTTTAATTTTTTTTGTACTTATTTTCTTATTCCATTTATTACCTATAAACAAGGGCCTAGGCATTTTCAAATTTTAATTCAGTGACTATCCCTGTGATTGTGTGGTACATATTTGAATTTCCACTATTGTTATTTCTAGATATTTTATTCTAGAAAAATGTATGTTAAACTTGGTGACTTATTTATATTCACATTTTCAATTGCATTTCTTATTTCTTCAAATATTCTTAGAATATAATTTTTTTCTTGTGTTGTTTACTCTCATTTGAGAAAAGGCATTTTGCATATTTAATTAATCTGTGTTTGTATGTTGTTTTATCTTAACTGTTATAGACCTGTAAGCTTAATTTTTGAGAAACTTTCTTCAAGAGAGTACATACATCTCTTTCAATGGTTCTTCAGAAGAAGCATCATTTTGTCACTTTCATTCAGGAAAAAAGATAGAATAAAATACAAAAATGACTCACTCATTTCAAAATAATGGAATAATGATTCAACAAAAATACATTTTAAATACAACTCTTCTTTATGAATTCAATGATTGTAAGGTCTTCAGGATATTTCAACCAGCCAAAGTTGTATTTTTTGAGTGCTCATATTTTCAAAATATTGGTTAATAGGAACCTCTTTACCAGGATTCCCATGTCCTCTTGAAATGAAGCTATTAAATCATTATTTTTGGGGGGGTACTTTAGGAAATCCTAGACCTACCTTACATCTTCCCTGAGCTAATCGTGGAATTTCCATTGCTCAAGAGTACCCTGGATTTTTTTGAGAATGGTATTAGAAATCACAATTTAGGAGATGGGGTTATATATTAGTTTCACATTACTGGGATTACAGACTTCTAGGTCATTTCAGTGTATAAAGCTACAAAATAAACACCTGGCTTTCTTTTAATTATGTGCTCCCTATTGATATTTCCTCTTTTAACTGTTCTACTCTTTACTTACAGCAAACATTTTTGTTTCTAACAAACATGCTCGCATATTTTTATATAATAATTTAAAAAATAAATTGTATATTAATATTAAAAATAAAACTACTGAATTTTGGTCAATATTTCTTGTATAGATCCTTTTGCTTCTGGCATGTATGCTAACAGGTATATGTCCACGATTTACTTTGGTTTAGAGTCACTCATAACTCACCCTACATGGTTAAAGAAGTATTTATTTGATGTGTGGTTTGTTGCAGTTTATTTCAAATTCAAGATGTCATCATTCCAACACACCACAGTTCTATATTCTTAGAAAGTGTCTTCTAGGAGCTGATACTTAGATTCTGATGGAGAATGGTGGAAATTCTATCAGTCTACCTTATAAGACATGGGAAGAAAAAAACCCAGCAATTTAATCTCGAAAGCCTGTGTAAGTGTTTCATTTAGCCACCATCTGGTCTATCTGCCATGGTTAAACGCCTGGTTATATGCATACGATTCATGTGCATGACTTCAGGCTGTGCAAAACAATTTCTTGTCTTCTCTATTCAGTTTCAAACAATATTAAAATCTATATGTTTTCATGCATTCAATTAAATTTTAACTTTGCAAATCCTGTTCTATTTTTTTTATCTTTCTCACTTTAATAAGCTTAAAGCTCAGTTTCTTTTTATATAAAATTATATCCCCTTACAACCTTACTATAGCTTGCTATGCTGTTATTCCTAGGCCTGTGAAAGTTTACATTCAATAGAAAAATAGTATTATGATTTAGTACCACTCAATTCGTTATTTTGTTCCAGAGGGATTTTTAGGAAAATACCTAGCACCTTGAAATGCTATATTATTGGTATGTCAGTATACATACAAAAAAAGTTTTATAAAATTTATCTAAGGTCTTCTTTTGCATATCACAATTTTGTATATATATATATATATATATATATATATACACACAAACACATATAAGTAAAATCCTTTTGAATTATAGACAGTCTAATGAAGAATTCCACAGTATCGATTACTAAAATTCTATATGTATGTAAACGTCTTAATGTCAATTAAAATATTAGATACGTATAAACAGAATATATCAAGAACAAAGTTTTTAAATTACTAAAGCATTATTGCAAAAATGTGTAAGACTTGTACCTTGTAACATTTCCATGCATTTCAAATATAAACTTTCCTAAAGATTCAGAAAATTTATATTTCTGTTTCATTAAAACACATTAAAAAACCATTATATATATATGTGTGTGTGTATATATGTATTACATATTGTATATATGTAATATATATTTTTACATACATATGTATATGTGTAAAAAAATAAAATATATAAAAATTATATATATTTATGTGTATTATATATAACTATATATAATTTTGAGACAGAGTCTAACTCTGTTGCTTTGGGGTTGAGTATTGTGGCATCATAGCTCACAGCAACCTTAAACTCTTGGGCTCAGGTGATCCTCTTGTTTCTGCCTTATGAGCAGCTGGGACTACAGATGCCCGCCAGAATGCCTGGCTAGTTTTTTCTTTTTTTAGTAGAGATGGGATCTCACTCTTGCTCAAGCTAGTCTTGAACTTCTCAGCTGAAGCAATCCACCTGCCATGGCCTCCCAGAGTGCTAGGATTACAGGCATGAGGTACCACACCCTGGCAAAAACACTAGATCTTCTAATTACACACTTTGATAATCATACTTTCTCTTTTAATTTCAGTTCTGCCTTAGATTTATGTAAAAGTTTAGCTATTAATTTCAGTGTGCAAATCAAAATTAGTCAGAAAAAAGAATGCCATGACACTGACAACTTTGTAAGTAACTGCATTTATCAACACATGATAAAATTACAAAATTATTTTAAAATTAAAATTAAACATCACATTTTTCACTTACATTATATAATACTTTACCTCTTCTAAGTCTTTACACAGTGCTCCAAAGAAAACCACAGTTTTAGAAAAAATAGACATATATTAAAATAACTAAACAATTTTTAAGAACATCTAGCCTTAGGCAGTAATTTCCTGCCGACCTTCTATCATGAGTACAAAGGTTGAATTTCTTTATGAGCTTGATACTATTTAAAAAGATCATTATTGGTTTTAAAATAGATAACTCATGAAATTCTTGGTTACATATGTACGTGTATATATGTGCAAAATCATTCTGTCCTTCTACAGGATAGTATGGTAAATTATATAAATATTAGTTTTTACCTTTTTACAGTAAAATCTTGTGCTTACAATCCAGTATATTTTGTTTGTTTGAAAGTTTCATTCTAAATAATCATTCTTGACACACTAAGATATCTGAACACATTTGAAGATTCAATAAATGTAAATAGTATGTTTTATAAATCTTAGCACCCCAACCTTCTTTTTAAGGGAACTGCTGCTTTTTTTTTACCAAAACACAGTTGCTCCCACATACAGGTATTGACATCTCAGTGTCAACTTACTATCTTTTCATAGACTAGAGTTCCTCATTCAAAGTACATATCCTCTGCCTTCCTGTCTTATAGTCTAGGCTTACTCTGGGCAGAGAATTACTCCAGTCTGATCAATTTCCAATTACTTGAATGTCTTGGTTTTAACAGCTAAACTCTCTCTAGGGTGTTCTGAGTCTTTTATCTTTAGAGACAACCTATCACAAAGCTCACTTCCTCTAGTGATGATGTCTAAAAAGTTCAAGCTTATTTGTAGGCAATTTTACAGTTTTCTGGCACTTGCAGAAGAAAAATTTCCAGAAGAATTTATATATATGTGCACTTGGGTAGCTTTAGGAGCAGAGGAAGAGGAGAAAGTTAGCCTCCTATGCATTATTTTCTCCTGATGAGAAAGGAAAGGCTTATGTTGGTTTCAGCTATTGCAATGAGGAATGAGTAATCACATAAATAAAATGCTACTTCTCTAGTTTTATTTCATCATGTTTTATGTGTGTTTTTACTTTCTTCTGAGTATTTGGGTGGCAACATTCATTCTCTCACACATACCATTACTCTAACTGGGTAGAATGTATTTATTCTAAGCTTTAGGTATCTAATGTTTCAGAAATAATGTTATGGTACCTGATTGTAATTTTGAATTATCTCTGTTCTATCAATATAAAATTTTGGAGATTTAGAACCATGCTATTCATTATTTATAAGTGGGAATACAATTATTCTGTTCCTGGAACAAGGAAATACCTATGGCAAATGGATCGGACTTGAGACAAAAACAGAGCACCTAACACTTTCCTGGAATTTTATGGGAAGGATCTAGAGATGTGGAAGTATGACAGAAAAGCTAATGGGTAATGATTCCTAGTGAAATCTACAAAGTTTCTTTTGACTGAAACAGCTTGGAACCACAGCAATACAACGTCAGTCTTAGTGGAAGAGAGGCAAGAAGAAAGAATCAAAAGCAAAGTTGCAATGATTTACTCATTTATGTCCTGAGCTTGTTGCCTTATTTTACCATTTATGTGTTCCATGTCAAGACAATAGTAAATTGTAGAAAATGAAACCATAGGTTCAGAATTTAACATAAGAATTTTTCAGTAACTATATTAAAAAATCTTATGAAAGAAGAAAATACTGATTCTATAGATTACCTATTGCTGCATAAAAATCTCATTATAACCTAGAAACTTAAGAAATATTTTTTATCTCAGTTTCTGTGGGCACAGCTTAGCAAAATCTTCCACTTCTGAGTCTCAGAAAGGTGCAATCAGGGTACATGCCAGGGTCAATGCTGTCAAGTGTTCTGCTAGGTACTAGACATGAAAACACCAAACACAGTCCATTTATCCAAGGATTTTATATTGTGGATCAATTTTACTTGTGGATAGGTTATTTTAATGTGATATATTATGTAGTATGTAGAAGAGCCAGGATTTGGTGATTGATTGCATGTGTGGGTACAGTAAGGGAGGTAGTCTAGGAGGATAGCTGAGTTTTGACTTAGGCAATTTTGTGTTGAATACATAAGACTAAAGACAACAACTTTCCCATAAATATTCTTTCCTAGAATAAAATAATTACATTGTATTAATGTATATAGTTTGTTCTCTATTATACACTTACATACAAATGCGTGCCAGTGTCATAGACATCTCTACCAGGAAAATATCTTGATTCCTCTTGCTTATCCTTAATTAGCAATGTCGTTCCCCTGAAATGGCTGATTGAGCCAAGAGAAGCTATCCAATCCCAGAGGAACCAATCCATAAACCAATCTGAATTAATCAGATTCCCTTTTGAGAATTTGAGCTATCATGCACAGAAACCTAATAAGTAGCTAACTGAGGTAATGGCAGATCATTATAGTAAAGGTCCATGAACTCCTGCAGCTCAGCTCTCAGGAGCTCTCTTTCAGGCTGGTTGAAATCTAGTTCTATTTTTCTTTAATTATTTTAAGTATACTTTTTTTTTACAATCAATATTTTTATCTTGGGCTAACTTGAATAGGTTTTTATTGCCTGAAACCAATTTTTCTCACCTAAAATATGTTGAAAAGTATTGATGTCTATTGAGAAATCAGGAATAAATTTTAGATTCTACCCAAGAAGGGATGAGTTGTTTCTACGTGAATTTAAAAACATGAAAAGCCATGTAGATTAAGGAGCTATATTTGCTATATCTGATGTCATGAAATAGACATCTGATATCATAAAATAGACATCAGATATAGCAAATATAGCTCCCTAATCTACATGGCTTTTTATGTTTTTAAATTCAGGAAGAAACAACTATTGCCTAGTATATATCTTAGTATTTTCATTATCAACATATATATGTAGTTATATATACATCTAAAATCTTTTATATATTACATATACATGTAAATAATATCTTCATTTCCTTATCATATTACAAAATCCTAAAGGAGGAATCTCCTGGTTGTTCTTTTGTAGTTTTGGAGAAAGAGTAAATTTGGGGGGGGGGGGTAATTGATATTTGTGGGGATTTTGATGGTTTAAAAAATTATTGTGGTACGTTAATAGGTTAATAGTTGTATATCTTTATAGGGTACATGTGATGTTTTGATATAGGCATACAATGTGAATCAAATCAGGATAATTGGGGTATCTATTAACAACCATCTATCATTTCTTTCTATTAGGAACATCCCAATTCCACTCTTTTAGTTATTTTAAAGTATACTCTAACTTGCTACTAATTATAATCACTTTATTATGCTATCAAATATTGTTCATTCAATCTAACTATAATTTTTCACCCATCAACCACTTTATTCCCCATTCCCTGCTATTTCCTCTTCCACCCTCTGGTAACCACCATTCTAAACTCCATCTCCATGAAATAAATTGTTTTAATATTTAACACCCACATATGAAAGAGCATAGGTGAGATTTGTCTTTCTGTGCTTGGCTTAATTCACTTAACATAATGTTCTTCAGCTCCATCCATGTTGTTGCAAATGGCAGAATTTCATTCATTTTCATGTGTGTGTGGCTATATATTATCCCATTACATACGTGTGCCATAATTCTTTACCCACTCACTTAATGATAGACGCTTAGGTTGATCCCAAATCTTGGTTATTGAGAATAGTGCTGTAATAAACATGAGAGTTCAGCTAATATTTTGATATATATTTTGATATTTGATACTGACTTCTCCTTCCTTGGGTATGTACCCAGCAGTGGGATTGCTGGGTCATACGGTAGTTTAATTTTCAGTTTTTTGAGGAATCTTCCTACCGTTTTCCATAGTGGTTGCACTAATTTACATTCCCACCAATATTGTATAAGGATTCCCCTTTCTCCACATCCTTTTCAGCATACCTGTTGCCTGTCTTTAGATAAAAGTCATTTTTAACTAAATTGAGATGATATCTCATTGTAGTTTTGATTTGCTTTTCTCTGATGCCTTATAATGTTGAGAATACTTTTTTCATATCTGAGTTGGCCATTTTTATGACATTATTATGTGCTATTTTATAATTAATTAATTAATTAATTAATTTCAGATAAATATGAGGGCACAATTAGTTTTCATTATTTGTGTTTGTCAGGCAAAGTCCTGTTGTATTTGAGGCTTTCATCTGGGGGATGTGCTGTATACCCTGGATTGTGCCTATTAGGTGAAAGCTTACCAATCCTACCTTCTCCTCTCCCACCTCTTGAGTTAACTGTCTTTTTCTTTTGTGTGGTTTTGTGGTTGTTTCTCTATTGGGTTCATATCAGTATGTCTTCTTTTGAGAATTCAGACTCTTTGCCCATTTTTAATCAGATTGTTTGATTTCTTCTTATTGTGTTTTGGAGCTCCTTAAGTATTCTAGTTATTAGTCTCTCATCAGATGGGTAATTTGCAAAGATTATATTTTCTCTCATTCTGTAATGTGTCTCTTTCCTTTACTGATTGTTTCCTTTGCTGTGAAGAAGTTTTTTAGCTTGATGTGATCCTATTTGGCCAAATTTGCTCTTGTTACCTATGCTTTGTGGGTATCACTCAAAAGATCATTGCCCAGACCTGAAGAATTTCCCCAATGTTTTCTTTTATCTTTAATTTAATTATTTAACTCAGTTTGATTTGATTATTTTTATAAGAGATAAAGGTCTAGCTGCAATCATCTGTATACACATATCAGTTCCCAAGATCCTTCTATTGAAGAGACCACCCTTTCCTTACCATATGTTCTTGGCACCTTTGTCAAAGATAAGTTCACTAGAGATCTGTGAATTTATTTCTGGGTTCTTTAGTCTTCTCCACTGGTCTATTTTTTTTTATGCCCAAACCTTGCTGTTTTGGTTACCACAGTTTAAAGTCAAGTAATGTGATGACAGAAGTTTTGTTCTCTTTGCATAGGATAGCTGTGGCTATTCTGAGTCTTTTGTAGTTCCACATAAATTTTAGGATTATTCTTTCTATTTATGTGAATAATGTCATTGGTACTTTGATGGGGACTGTATCAAATATTTAGATCATTTTGGGATAGTACAGATGTTTTAACATCTTGAATCCTCCAATCCATAGGCATAGAATATTTTCCAATTTTATTTTTGGAGCCTCTTTAGCTTCTTTCATTAAATTTTATAGTTTAATTATAGAGCTCTTTCATTCCTTGGGTTAAGTTTATTGCTAGGCATTTTATTTTACTTGTAGCTATTGTAAATGGATTACTTTCTTAGAATCTTCCTTGAATTGTTTACTGTTGGCATATAGAAATGCTATTGATTTTTATGTTAATTTTGAGTTATGCACCATAACTGAATTGATCAATTCTAAAAAGGCTTTTTTTTGGTGGATCTTTAGGTTTTTATAGATATAAGATCATCTTGTCTGCAAAGAAGGATAATTTAAATTTTTCTTTCCAACTTGAATGTGCTTCATTTCTTTGTTCCTTTTTTAATTATTTGGGATTAATTGAGGGTACAAAGAATTAGATCGCACTGACTGCATTTGCTACATAAAGTTCTGCTTTTAATTGTGTCCTGCCCCCAAGAGGTTTGCCATCCACCGTGACCCCCCATTGTTTGTTTGCTCAAGCTAGAAATACCATTACTATGTTGAAACCGGTGGTGAAAGAGACATCCTTGTCTTATATCAGATTTTAGAGGAAAGGCTTTCATTTTTTCCTCATACAGTATGATAATAACTTTAGGTCTTCATGTTGAGGTAAGTTCCTTCTGTACCTAGTGTTTTGAGAGTTTCGTCATGAAGAGATGTTGAATTTATTGACTGCTTTCTCAGCAGTGATTGAAATGGCCATATGTTATTTTGTCTTTCATTCTATTGATATGATGTATCGCTTTGATTGATTTGCATATTTTGAACCATCCTTGTATCACTATATATATTTATTATTACCTGGAGAAGAACATGACCTATTAAATGGGGAAGAAATCAGATCTCCTCTCAGAACAAAAAGTAAACATTATTATTACTGAGATATCACTATTATCATTCAAGAAGATATGTGATGGTATTATGAATGTGATATTTTAAAAATTATTATGGGGGTCATTAAAAAGAGCAAAAATATTCATTTTTTTTATTCTACTCATTCATCAGGAGTTATAAAATTAAGTGATTTTTTTCCCCACTAATTATGGTCTTTCTGTTACTTGAACTATATTTAAATTTTAGGGAATGCCTAAAACATTAAGTTAATTACTATGCATATTATGTCTTTACATCCCAGTGTCTAAATTAGATAATAAAACCTGGAAATTTATAATTCAGAAAATCATGCATTTATTGATCTAAAATTTATTTTTTCTATAAAACATACTTATTACTTACTTTATTCAGAAAATATTTATGGATAGAATCTATCTGTTAATACCAAGCACTGTACAAGGAGTGGGTCTGTTGTGGAAAAGAAAATTCAAAACCTAACTTCAAGGAGTTTACAATCTACTGTAAATATACGTACACATCTAAAACAAATTTAAAATACAAAATAAAGAATATCAGAGGTGGAACAAGATGGCAGTCTAGAGACATCTCCTTTGCATATACTGGATGCCTGCAGGCATCAATTTGGGGAAGCAGGAAGGTGGCAGGAGAATCCAGGAGCCAAAGAATAGGTTGGAGCAGTGGAGAACCCACACAGAAGAAAGCAGAAAATTCTCTTAGAGAATTATGGGACTTCATGAAGTGATCAAGCATATGAATAATGGGTATCCCTCAAGGGGAAGATCTTCTCAAAGAAATGGATGCCCTACTAGAAAATATCATTAATGAAAATTTCCCAAGTATCACCAAAGATTCTGAAACACTCCTATCAGAGTAATATTGAACCTCAAGTTATTTCAACTCAAAGCATCTCCAAAACACATTGTCATGAGCCTATCCAAAGCCAAGACAAAAGAAACAAATTTGGAAAAAGTCAGGAGCAACAGCCAATTGCCCTACAGGGGCAGATCCATCAGGGTGACATGGACTTTTCAGCTAAAACTTTCCAATCTAGAAAAGAATAGTCATCTGCCTTTAAACTTCTTAAATAAAACAATTTTTAGCTCAAAATTCTATGTCTTACTAAGATAAGCTTTAAAATTGGTGAAGAAATAAAATCATTTGCTGATAATGCAAACATTGATAAAATCCACCACAACAATACCAGCCCTACAGAAAATACAACTACTCTCCAGTCTGACCACCACAAAGAGACATTGCCAAAAACACTCAAAAACTAAAGGACAAAATCTAGCTTTTACAATGATACAATGAATAAAACTAAGCAATGGATTTTCACAAAATAAGATAAATAAAACTCCACCACACTTATCAATTATCTCAATAAATGTAAACTGCTTGATTTCCCCCACTGAAGAGGCACAGATTAGCTGATTGGATGAAAAAGCACAAGCCATCTGTATGCTGTCTCCAGGAAACACACCCAACCTTGAAGGCAAAAACTAGACTCAGGGTGAATGGTTGGAAAACAACAATTCAGGTGAATGGAAGTCAGAATAAAAGAGCGGTAATGATCTTATTTTTAGATACAAATGAATTTAAAGGAACTAAAGTCAAGAAAGACAAAGATGGTTACTTAATACTGGCGAAGGGAACAATACAATAAGATGACATTTCAATTCTAAATATTTATGTACCCAATATACATGCTCTCAGATTTATGAAACAGAGCTTAATTGGTCTGAGTAATATGATATCTTATAACAACTATTAAAATCTAGGGACTTTAATATCCCTCTTATAAATCTAGACAAATCCTCTAAAAAGAAACACAAAAATGATAAAAGGTACTTAAAAGGGTCCCTGGAATAATTGGGCTTAATTGACATATACAGAACACACTATCCCAAAGCTAAAGAACATACATTCTTTTCATCAGCTCATGGAACATTCTCCAAAAAAGATCATATCCTAGGACACAAATCAAAACTCAACAAAAATAAGAAAAAATCATACCATGTATCTTTTTAGACAATAAAGCAATAAAAGTAGAACTCAACACCTACAAAAATTTTCATCACCACATAAAGGCATGGAAATTAAATAACCTATGCTGAATGACAGTTGAGTCAAGGAAGAGAAAAGGAGAAAATTATTAACTTTCTCAAACATAATATCAAGGAAGACACAAACTACCAAACCTTCGGGACACTGCAAAAGCAGTTCTATGAGGGAAATTTATCATATTAGATGTCTACCTCCGAAAAACAGAAAGAGAGCATATCAACACCCTAATGAGTCATCTTACAGAAATGGAAAGGAAGAGCAAACCAATCCCAAACCTTGCAGAAGAAAAGAAGTAACCAAGATTATATCAGAAATAAATGAAATTAATGACAATAGAAAACGAATGAAATAAAAAGTTGATTCTTCAAAAAGATAAATAAAATTGATAAACCATTGGCAAGATTAACTAGAAACATAAGGAAAAATATTTAGTAACGTCAATAACAAAAGAAAAATGAAAAATAACAATTGATACCACAGAGACACAAGAATTATTCCCTACAATTACAAAAACTCTATGCCCAGAAATTTAACAATGTGGAGCAAATGGATCAATACCTAGATTCACACCATCTCCCTGGACTTAAAACAGGAAGCAATAGATTTCTTGAGTAGGCCAATATCAAGCACTAAGATTGAAGGAAACAATAAAAAACTTCCAACAGCAACAAGCAAAAAAGGCCTAGACTAGATGGCTTCACACCAGAATTCTATTAAACCTTCAAAGAGGAGCTTATACCTATACTTCTGAATCTATTTCAAAACACTGAGAAGGAAGGAACCTTCCCCAACATGTTCTATGAATCAAACATCACCCTGATTTCAAAACCAGGAAAGGATCCAACTAAAAAGGTGAATTATTGGCCAATTTCACTAATGAATATAGATGCAAAAATATTCAATGAAATCTTAGCTAATTGATTGCAGCTACACATTAAAAAAATTATACATCATGATCAAGTAGGCTTCATCCAAGGCCCTTCATCTATGGGACGCAAGATTGGTTTTAATATAAACAAATTCATAAAGGTAATTCAGCATATCAATAGAAGCAAAAACAAAAACCATATGATCCCCTCAATGTATGCAGAAATCCATTTGAGGGTGGCACCTGTGGCTCATTGAGTAGGGTTCATTGAGAAGGTGGCGGGTTCAAACCCGGCCTCTGCCAAACTGCAAAAACAGAAAAATAGACGGGCGTAGTGGCAGTCGCCTGTAGTCCCAGCTACTTCAGGAGGCTAGCCATCTAGTCTAGGCCTTTTTTGCTTGTTGCTGTTGGAAGTTTTTTATTGTTTCCTTCAATCTTAGTGCTTGATATTGGCCTACTCAAGAAATCTACGTGGCACATTTTTGAAACTGATTGAAGCTACCTATGACAATTCTCTTGAGGCAAGAGAATTGCCTAAGCCCAGGAGTTGGAGGTTGCTGTGAGCTGTGTGACACCACAGCACTCCACCGAGGACGATAAAGTGAGACTCTGTCTTTACCAAAAAAAAAAAAGAAAAAGAAAACAATTTGATCAAATTCGGCATCCTTTTCTAATAAAAACACTTAAGAAAATGGGCATATGTGGCACATTTCTTAAGCTGATTGAAGTCATCTATGACAAACTCATAGCTAACATCATATTGAATGGAGTACAACTGAAAGCTTTTCCACTTAGAACTGGAAACAGACAACAATGTCCAGTATCACCACTACTATTCAACATAGTTCTGGAAGTTCTAGCCAATGCCGTCAGGCAAGAGAAGGTTATAAAGGACATAAACAGCATTTAAATGGAGGCACCGGAGGTCAAACTCCTGCTGTTTGTTGATGATATGATCTTATACTTAGAAATCCCCAGAGACTTAACTACAAGCCTCCTGGAAGTGATCAAGAAATATAGTAACGTCTCAGGGTATAACACCAATATCCACAAATCAGTAGCCTTTGTATATGCCAATAACGGCCAGGTTAAGAAGCCAAACAAGGACACAATTCCCTTCACAGTAGCTTCAAAGAAAATGAAATACTTAGGAATATACCTAACAAAAGCAGCGAAAGATCTTTATAAAGAGAATTACAAAACCCTAAGAAAAGTAATAGCAGGAGACATTAACAAATGGAAGAAGATACTCTTGCTTGGGGGACGAATCAACTTTGTTAAAATGTGTATACTTCCCAAAGCAATTTGTGGATTCAATGTGATCCCTATTAAAATACCAACATCATACTTTGAAGAACTGGAAGAATTAGTACTTTGTTTTATATGGAACCAGAAAATACCCATTATAGCCAAGGCTAGTTTTAGTAATAAAAACAAAGCCAGAGGCATCTGTCTACCAGAATTCAGATTGTACTACAAGGCCACAGTGATCTAAACAGCAAAGCATTGGCAAGAAAATGAGATATATACATGTAGAATATACTAGAAAACCAAGAGATGAAATCAGTCTCTTATAGCAATCTGATCTTTGCCAAACCAAACAAAAGCAAATGATAGGGAAAAGAATCTTTACTAAACAAATAGTCCTGGGAGAATTGGATAACCACATATATGAGCCTGAAACTGGATTACTACTCTCAACACTTGCAGAAATTTATTCAAGATGGATAAAAGATTTAAATCTCAGATACAAAATAATAAAAGACTTAGAATATAAACTCTATGCCCAGAAATTTGACAATGTGAAGGGAATGGATCAATATTTGGAATCACCCTCTCCCTAAACTTATCCAGGAAGAAATAGAGCTTCTGAACAGACCAATTTCAAGCACTGAGATTAAAGAAACAATAAAAAATCTTTCAACAAAAAATTCCCTGGTCTGGATGTCTTCACACCAGAATTCTATCAAACCTTCAAGGAAGAGCTTATTCCCATACTGCAGAAATTATTCCAAAAATTGAGGAGGGAGGAATCTTCCCCAACACGTTCTCCAAAGCAAACATCATCCTGATACCACAACCAGGAAAAGACCCAATTAAAAAGGAGAATTTCAAACCAATTTCACTCATGAATATAGAGGCAAAAATTCTCAATAAAATCCTAGCTAATAGATTACAGCTTATCATCAAAAAAGTCATACATCATGATCAAGTAGGTTTCATCCCAGGGATACAAGGCTGGTTTAACATATGCAAGTCCATAAATGTTATCTACCATATTAACAGAAGCAAAAACAAAGACCATATGATCCACTCAATAGATGCAGAAAAAGCATTCAATAAAATCCAGCATCCTTTTCTAATTAGAACACAGAAGAGTATAGGTATACGTGGCACATTTTTGAAACTGATTGAAGCTACCTATGACAAACCCACAGATGATATTTTACTAAATGGAGTAAAACTGAAAGCTTTTCCTCTTAGAACTGGAACCAGACAAGGTTGTCCTATGTCACCATTACTATTCAACATAGTGCTGGAAGTTCTAGCCAATACAATTAGGCAAGACAAGGAAATAAAGGGCATCCAAATGGGAGCAGAGGAGGTCAAACTCACCCTCTTTGCCAATGATATGATCTTATACTTAGAGAACCCCAAAGACTTAACCACAAG
>CAUYRH010034517.1:0-16437 GCA_963574655.1 Perodicticus potto
TTTTTTTTTTTTTTTTTGTAGAGACAGAGTCTCACTTTATTGCCCTTGGTAGAGTGCTGTGGCATCACACTGCTCACAGCAACCTCCAACTCCTGGGCTTAGGTGATTCTCTTGCCTCAGCCTCCCGAGTAGCTGGGACTACAGGCGCCCGCCACAACGCCCGGCTATTTTATTGTTGCCATTTGGCCAGGGCTGGGTTTGAACCTGCCACCCTCAGTATATGGAACCGACGCCCTACCCACTGAGCCACAGGTACCACCTACACTTGTGAAGCTTTTATGAACTCCACATTTCTCGTCCTATTCCCTGGAGGTTCTAGGAGCCAGGTCTAGAAATCTGGTGTTTGAAAATGCTTATATAATTTGGCCTTATTTTTTAAAATTTCAAGTAATAAAAAAATCAAAAACTGGGGAGAGCTCTATCTTCTACTTCCATCCCCCACTGCACGTGGGCAATCATATGAGACATACTGTTCTGGGTCTTTTTCACGCAATGACATATATTATGGCCACCCTTTCATTTCAGTATCTTTCAACTTATCTAATATTTTAAAAGCTCTATAGCATGCATGGAAATACCGCAATTTATTTAACCATTGTGGACATTTAAGGATACAAATTTTAGATAATTTTCACATTTTAAAATTATGAATAAGACAATGATCATTCTTTTATGAATACCTTTCTTTGTACCTACATGAGAATTTCTGTAGGAGAAATATCTAAAAATGGAATTGCTTTGTCACATTAAACTTGGATATTGACAAACTGCTTTCCGAGATAGTTTCACCAAATGTAGCAGACATACATACCTGTCTACCAAAAGTCCTGCTTCCTCTCTGATAGGATCCAGTTACGTTTTAGCCAGTGGGAGGTGGCAGTCCAGCTGGACATTACATTTCCTACCATCCCTTGCATGATGCTGGAGGCACTTGATCTTGCTAATGGGATGCAGAGATAATGTATTTCTAGGCCAAAAATAAGATGTGGCTGTGACTTTGTGTTCTTTCTCTTTTCCTACCTTCTCTCTCTCTGCAGAGGCATCCAGGGACCTTAAGAATGGCTGAGGCACATGATAGAAAACACTTGGATCCTTAAATCTCCATGAGAAAGAAAGCCACCCACCCATTTAACTACTGGAATAACCAGTATTAGAGTATTATATGCAATAAATAAGATCCTGTTTGATTGCTACATACAGTAGTTAGTGTTATCCTCATTAATGTATATCAGTTTAGACTCATGTCAACTGTTGGTATCTGTATTAAAAACAATACCATGACAAGCAATTTTGATGCAGATGGTTAAAACCCACTGTCTTGCTGAGGTGGGTGGATTGCTTGAGCTCATGGGTTCAAGACCAGTCTGGGCAAGAGTGAGACCCCATTTCTACTAAAGAAAATAGAAAAAACTGAGGCAAGAGGATATCTTGAGCCCAAGAGTTGGAGGTTGCTATGAGCTAGGATAATACCATGGCACTCTACCCAGATAGATAGCTTAAGATTCTGTCTCAAAAACAAAAAACAAACAGACAAACAAACAAAAAACCACTGTCTTAGCAAAATAATCACAAATATGAAGGAAGTTTTGCTAATAGACATGTGTGCTCCACCTGTTTATACTGGTGAAAAATGGAAAAAAAATAATGTCCAACTAATAGGTGAATAAAAATATGCCGAAAAAGAATATTTCATGACATAGAAAGATATTGACTATTAAGTGAATGTATTAAGCTTGGGAAGGTTATAAAACTGCATTAATTTTACAACATCAGCCTTGTGAAAGAATTTATGAAGATGACACCATCGGCAATAATACAAATAAATAAATGGGACCTGATCAAGTTAAAAATTTGCACGATCAATGAAGCAAATAGAAAACTGTCAGAATGGGAGAAAATATTTGCATGTTATGAATCTGACAAAGGGATAATAAACCAGAATTTATAAAGAACTCAAGCAAATTAATAAGAAAATATCAAACAACCCCATTAATCATTGGGGAAGAGAAATGAACAGATTTTTTTTTCCCAGAAGGACAAATGAATGTCCAGCAAACACATGAAAAAATGCCCATCATCCCTAAACAACAGAGAAATGCAAATAAAAACCACTTTGAGATATCACCTAACCCCAATGAGAATAGCCCATATCACAAGATCCCAAAGCTACAGATGTTGGAGTGGGTGTGGAGAGACCCCAATATGCACTGCTTGTACCATTGCAAACTAATATAGCCCCTCCGCTTTTTTTTGAGACAGAGTCTCATTATGTCGCCCTGGGTAGAGTTCCATTGTGTCACAGCTCACAGCAACCTCAAACTCTTGGGCTCAAGCGATTCTCTTGCCTCAGCCTTCCAAGTAGCTGGAACTACAGGTGCCTGCCACAATGCCCGGCTATTTTTTTGTTGTTGTTGTTGTTGTTGCAGTTGCAGTTATCATTGTTGTTTTTTTAGCTGGCCTGGACCAGATTTGAACCCTCCAGCCTCAGTGTATGTGGCTGGCACCCTACCCACTGAACTACGGGCACTGCCCTAATATAGCCCTTTTGGAAAGAAGTGTAAAGAATCCTCAAGGTCTAAGCTCTAATGAAAGGTCTACTGACCTTCCATTTGATCCTGCAATCCCATTACTAGGTATCTATCCAAAAAAAAAATAATTTTGTCATAAGGGCATTTCATTTGAATATTTATAGCAGCTCAATTTACAATTACAAAGATGTGGAAACAGCCCAAGTTCCCATCAACAAACGTATGGATTAACAAACTGTGGTATATGTATACCATGGAATATCATTCAGCCATAGAAAATGATGGAGACTACATCTTTTGTATTTTCCTGGATGGGTTTGGAGAACATTCTCTTAAATAAAGTATCTCAAAAATGGAAAATCAAACATCCCTTGTACCCAATACTATGTTGAAACTAGTAGATCAACAACTATAGGCCCGCATGACAGAAAAACTCAGTTAAATTCAAGAAGCAGGGAGGGGGCTTAGTAAGTTACCACCTAGGCTCGGCGCCTGTGGCTCAACGGGCTAAGGCGCCAGCCACGTACACCCGAACTGGCGGGTTCGAATCCAGCCCAGGCCCGCCAAACAACAATGACGGCTGCAACCAAAAATTGGCCGGGCGTTGTGGTGGGCGCCTGTAGTCCTAGCTACTTGGGAGGCAGAGGCAAGAGACTCGCTTGGGCCCAGGAACTGGAGGTTGCTGTGAGCTGTGATGCCACAGCACTCTTTCCAGGGTGACAGCTTGAGGCTCTGTCTCAAAAAAAAAAAGTAAGTTATCACCTAAAGTGTACAATGTAGGGGTATATCGCTATGTAGTGGGTATATCGCACACTACCTGGGTGAAGGTTTCAACTGAAACTCACACTTTATCTTACAAACACAAACAATGTAACCTAATTATATGTACACTAATACTAATTTGAAATTAAAAAAGATATATTAATTTTTAAATAAGTTAATATTGGTACAAAATATAATGTTCACAGTGGTTATCAGTTAAAGATAGACTTACAGATTTTTTTTACTTATCTGCATTTTCTAAACGTAGAAAATACACACACACACATACATACATACATATATTAGATATATATCACCTTTGTAATAAAAAATTTGTTAAAAATCAGTAGATATGGTATTAGGATGCATTCGCAAAAAGACATAACCCATAGGAATTCAGAGACAATCCCCCTACATGGATCAAGATTCATGTGGTTTGATGCTCAATAATTTATAGGGGAGGGGATCTACTGGGTACTATGAACACTGTTTGGGTGACGGGCACACTTATAGCCATGACTCAAGCATTACAATAATGATCCATGTAACCTAACACATTTGTACCTCCTGAATATTTTGAAATTAAAAAATAACTTTTAAGAGTTGGCTACTTTTGAGAGAAGACCTAAAACTAAAGTTATTTTTATCAAAAGACCTCACATTTTACCAGCAAGTACATGTTTATTAATTCATTAGCAAGGTCAGAGATTAGAACTTATATTTATTTAGCTTTTTGTACAGTTAAAAGGAGTTACAGACTTGGGAAATTAAAAGTTCCCCAAATACAATTTCTGTCTTCTAATATATGGAGAACTATTTTTTAAAAGATGAGGCTATGTTCCTCCATTCAGTGATAGGTGAAACCATATTCATTGGGAAAATGGTTTGAATTTACAGCAAAAGTGACAAAAGAAGACATTTCCTAATGATCATATTGGTAAGGGTTTGGAAAGGCTACCAAGTCTGTTCATGCAATATTGTTCCCTGCAGATTTTCAGAGCGGGAAATAGATTGCAGTGGTTCCACTCTGGTTTTAAAAACCAAAGAATTGGATACTCTGAGATGTCATTCTTTACCCTTTGATTTGTTGCTTATAAATGAGAATGTAGAAGGGGAGAATAAGAAGTTTTAGATATTAACTGATACCTAAAGCATTTATCAATAGCATTTTAAAATGATAATTTAAGATAATACACTTGTGTGGTTTTCAATTTCATTGTGCTTATAAACATAGAATGAAATACAAATTGGAAATGGGAATGCCCATTTCCAGAGGACTGGTTAAATTAGGGTACATCTGTAAGATGTTAAAGACTTACCTAAGAAACCTGTAAAATATTTCTGGGTGAAATGGAAGACCTGAATAAATGGAGGGATGTTTCCTGCTCATGGATTGAAAACTTAATATTGATATCAAGTTTTTTCCAAATTGATCTACAGGTTCAATGTAATCCCAATGAAAATCCCTGTAACTTTATTTGTGGAAATTGCCAGCTAGTATTAATATTTACATGAAAGTTCCCAGGGTCAAGAAAATTCAAGACAATTTTGAATAAGGAGAATAAGGCTTCCAGACTTTTCTTGTCACATATCAAGGTTAAAAATTTACAGTAATTAGCTATCATGTGGTATTAGAACAGGGGTAGACACATAGACTAACATGCTAGAGACTCACCTAAATACAGGTCACCTGCTTCATAACAAAAATACCCTTGCAATGCAATGTCACGAGGAAGGGACTGTCATTTCAAAAAATGGCTCTGGGTCAATTAGACATCCACATGGAAAAATCTACCTTATCTCTACCTCAGACCAGTTATAAAAGTCAACTCCAGAGGATTATAGTCTTAAATGTGAAAGGTTAAAACACTAACAGTCCCAGAAAAAAAACCCTAGAATAATGTCTCTATGATCTAGGCAGGCCAAGCAAAGGCTTCTTTTTTTAAAATAGGACACAATAAGCAATAACATTCTAAAAAATAAGAAAATTAAACATCATTAAAATTAAGAACTTTTGTTTATCAAAAGACACCATTAAGAAGAGACTAAAAAGGCAAGGCATAGTGTAGAAGAATATATTTGCAATTATGTGTTTCTGGTAAAGACGCGTACTGAACATATAAAGAACTACAAACCAATGAAACAATGACAGAAAAAATGATTTTAAAATGGGCAAAATACTTCAGTAGACACAAAAAAAGAGGGCAGCAAGTGGCCAATAGCATGAGTTTCTCAACATTCTTAATCAGAATAAGGAAAATTAAGATTATAAGATACCACAGACACACACTGAAATGACTAAAATGAAAAAAGACCAACAATGACATGTGTTTGTGAGGAACTGGAGCAACTAGACTCTCATACACTTTGTGGCAGCGTGAACTACCATGGAAAGTCCTGAATCCAATCATTTTAAAACCCTTCCACCCAACAATTCTGCTTCTGGGAACATGCTCAAAAGAAATGGCTGCTGGTGCCTAAAAGACACAAACAAGTATGTTCGTAATAGTTTTATTCATAATACACAAAGGCTAAAAATAGTCTAAGTTTCCATCCACAAAAGAATAAATAAATAAATTGTGGTATGTTCAGACAATGGAATATTAAGCTGTAACTAAAAAAAAAACATGAAAAATACAGATAAACACAACAACATGTATCCATCTCATAAGGTAGAGTGAAAAAAATGTAACCCCAGAAAGTCAGGCTACAGGGTTTCATTCATATGAAGCTCAAGCTAGCCAAAAGAAATCTATGGTGCTAGAAGTAGAAATAGTTGTTATCCTTGTGAGTGATTAACTGGGAGAGGAATGGGAGAGATTTGAGGGTAAAGGAAATATTCTCCATCTTGATCTGGTGGTATTTATATTTTATATACAGGGAGATAAAAAATTCATTGAGCTAGAAAATTTAAACTTGTATTTTAATGCATAATGTACTTTACTGTATGTGTGCTATGTATCAATAAAACATTTTTAGAAATTGACATACTTTGCTTTAAGTGTATTGTATTAAACTAGGGCACAATATTGGACCTCAGTCTACATCTTTCAGTTTGACTATGTAACTTTCTCATGAAAGCAGAGTGGGCAGTGAAAAGACATGGCAGAGGCCCTCTTATGCAAATTCGAAGAATATTTCTATCACTTTGTCACTGTGCTGCATGTTTGTTTTGTTTTGTTTTTTGATGGAGGAACTTCAAAATCTTCTGCATTCCTGGAATCCAAAGAGTCAGAGCTCTTGACTCAGTTCCAGGTTGGTCCAGAAAGACTACCTCCCCCTGCCCAGGTGAAGGCTAGTCCTGGGGTGTTGTCTTTGCCTTCCTATCTCCTCGGTCCTGACTCCTCTCCAGAGCTGGTGCATTTCTCTCATTTCCAGACGCTTGGTATCTCCCTCTTGCTGAAAGTTCTCCCTTGCTCTTCTTGCTTCTGGCCCCATCTGGCCTGAGTTTGTGTCACATGTGTTTTAAACACAGATGCTTGACTTACAAGGGGGTTCCATCCTGACAAACTCATCGCAAGTTGAAAATATTGTAAGGGGAAAGTTTACTATACATGACCTGCTGAACATCACAGCTTAGCCTAGCCTACCTTAAACACACTCAGAACATTTACATTAACCTACAGTTGGGCAAAATCTCCTAACACAAAGTCCATTTGGTAAGGTAGTGTTAACTGTCTCATGTAATGCATGGAATACAGACCACTGCAGAGTACAGTTTGGGCTGTTATCCTTGTGAGTGTGGCTGGCTGGGAGCTGTGGCTCACTGACAAGTCCAGCATCAGAGGCAGTATCCTACTGTATGTTGCTAGCCCAGGACAAGATCAGGTTCAAAACTTGTAGTATGGTTCCTACAGAATTTGTATTCTTTTTGCACCATCATGAAGTCAAAAAATTGTAAGTCAAACCACTGAAAGTCAGAGACAGTCTTTGCACTTGTTTGCAAACCCAGTTCCTTCAAAGCCTCCTTAGAGACTGCTGATTTCAGCATGAAAAATCTTATGATCTAAATTGCTCTTATGGACTATATCTAAACTGCATTTGCAATAATGACATGACATTTGCTCCATTTAGTTGGGGTAATCGTTGCAAGAAAGCAATATTCCTATTTGCAATGTCAGCTCAACTCTTTCATTTATTAAACAAGACACTGAGCCCCCTGTTATGTGCTGGGCTCTGTGCCAAGCCCTGGGAACGCAAAGTGAATGCGCTCGGGAGCTCGCAGGGGAGGAGACAGGCAAATACACAGGCCGTTTAGTTCTGGTGACTTCTGTTAACTTCCTACTACACATCATTCAGAATCTATCAACTCATGTTATCCCATCTTCCCCCCCGAACTTAATTTTCATTGTGCTTAGTCTACGTGATAACCCAAACCAAAGCCCTGTCATCTCTTTCCACTCTCTCACATTCACTCGTCACATGTCCCTTCTTTCACCAGATTATCTCACACCCCCAGCCCATATTTTGCATCTTCATTGACACTACCGAGCTCAGAATCTTATTTCCTTTCCTCTAAGCTGTTTCAGTAACATCCAAACAGGCCTTCCAGCCGCCAGCGTCGCCTCTGCCACACCATACTTCACGCTGTTGCCGCTATGGAGGTGTTTACCTCCATTTCTATATCTGTCTCTACCTCCAGGAAGACCATGAATTTATCCTTCAAGGAAAGGAATAGAAGAATCTAAAGTAGGAGATTTTGAGGAGTTGATGTGCTCAGCTACAGAGAACCAATGCAATACTAATTTTTTCCCACACAAATCCTGACAGGAGGTAAGTTATGAAAATCTAGTAAATTAGGAAAGGTAGTTATTACTAAAAAGTTTGATAAGATACTGCTTATTTTTTCATTCGCACATCTTTCAACTAAGGCAGGGGTCACCGATTATAGGCTTGGGTCACAGATTAAAGGACAGAAAATAGGTGGGTTCTTGACATCACAGACACACATGAGGGTCTCAGGTTTTAGCACCAACATAGCTCTTAGCTTTCTATGCACTTTATACTTCATTGTGCACTAGGAGCCCCCTGGAGATGAGATTACTGAGCTTGTAACCAAAACAGCCAAAGGGCCATGATATTGATATTGACCATGATAATGATATTCCTTAGTAATAGAATACTGAAGACCACCTATCTCCCAAGTCCTTGGCTGTGGACCCTCATTATTGGAAGGCAGAAGATAGGAAAGCTAGGTGTCAGTTGAACAAATCTTTTTGTTCCTAGATCACTTCTAGAGAAGGCGGTAATAAAGGCCCAGAGGGTATCTGATGATGTGATGGGAAAACCAGTTTCTTCTCCAAATCATGAACTTCTTGTTGTTGAATTAAAATGGACACATTTGAAATTCGTTTGGACCCATTAACAGCAGTTGATGAATGTCTATGAACTAAATTTAAATAGCTACTCAGTTTAGATTACTCATTCGAATCACAATTTTAAAGCTAAACATAATTTCTAACTGCTTTGGGTTATATAGACTACCTTGTTTACAAGCAGATTTACTTTTGCTCCCACCTTTATGCTTATGAGACTTATTTTCACAAAATGTATATAAAAATGTCACCAAAGGCTTATTTAAGGTAACAAGCTTTGTGAACTCTCTCGGTTTTCAGTTTTCGTTAAGCATTTCTTTGGAAAGTTCTCAAATTACAATGGATTTAGAACAGGGTAGACGACTTTGTTTTTTAATGTCTTTATCTCCATGCAATGGAGACTATTAAAAGAGCAATTTACTTTTTACAAGCGGTTGGAAGAATGACGCAGTTCTTCTACTTTGAAGGTGAATATCTGCCCAACATTTTCTTCACAACCACCAGGACGCTCCCAGCAAATGAGGCGAATGGATGGTAAAAGTCAACTCATGCCTCTGAGCATCTCCACCTCCCCTTTCTCAACTGGGGTCTGTATTGCCACTTTCCCCGTGGTGCGGTTAGTCACCACACTAGAGGCTGTAGAAATGTCATTTCTCTAAGGACCCAGGGTGAAATGTTTCCTAAGACCAAGTCAAGTCTTGGACTTGACTTTTCATTGTAGGAATAGTTTCATTTTTTCCCCCTTGGTACATTACAGGCAGGTTTTGAGTCAGGGAAAATAAAATCTATCCAGTCTGTGGGTGATTTGAGGAGAGGGAAGAAAGAGGCTGACATGAGAAGAGAAAAAACTTTCACCTCCAGGAGAATTCTCCAATATTCTTTTGCCTACAGCAGACAAAGCCTGGTTCTTTCTAGAGAGAAAATCATCTCTGGATATATTTACAATAAAAACACATATTTGGGCTCAGTGCCCATAGCACAGTGGTTATGGCACCAGCCACATACACTGAGGGTGGCGGGTTGGAACCCACCTGGGGCTAGCTAATCAACTACAACAAAAAAATATCCGGGCATTGTGGCAGGTGCCTGTAATCCCAGCTACTTGGGAGGCTGAGGCAGGAGAATCGCTTAAGCCCAAGAGTTTGAGGATGCTGTGAGCTGTGGCGCCACAGCACTCTACCGAGGGCAACATAGTGAGACTCTGTCTCAAAAACAAACCAAAAAACATATATTCATTTCATGCTTAGGCTTAGAAACCTTTGACAGTTCCCTGTTCCCTAAGTCCAAACTGCTTAGCATGGCGCTCAAAGTCCTCACACAACCCTTTCAATGCTTGAAGTGTGTAGCTTTTTTAGGGGACTGGCATTCTTGTATTGGCAGGTCCTTGCCCTTGCTTTTCCCTGTACACGTTTCTCTTTCCCTCTTCTCTTCAGAGAGTCCTAAATTATGCTTTCAGAACCAACTCAAATATTTCTAACTCTGTAATTCATGATTGCAGATGCCTCTACCATGGTGCTTATTATACTACAGCATAAATATTTATTCACACTTTGTCTCTACTCTAGGTTGCAAATCCTTTGAACATAAGAGTTTTATCTATGTCCTCTTTACTTTATGTCTTCAGTAGTCAATACTGGTGTGTGGGTTAAAACTGGAGCACATGTGTGTCTGGCTCTGTCAGACTGTTTCAAAATAAAACCCATATGACGAAACCAATATTCAATCAAGAAGCATCTATGGAGTAGGTACCCAGTGTAGCCCCAAAGCAAATTATATGAGCCCTACTTTTAAGAAATCCAAACTGTCATTTGAAATAAAAATGATGTTTCACTACACACAAAGTAATTACTGCATAAAGAAGCCCCAGACTCTGACATAAACATCACAAAAAATAAAAGGTAAGGGAAAGGCAAGTCACCATGGATTCGAGTATTACACTGGGAAAGATTTACTACAGAGCAAGATAATCTAAGCTGGAAAGGTAAACGCTTGGAGGAGTATGCACAAAGTGATTCATGAATGAAATTCCAGGCGGTAGAGGTTTTGTGTTGGTCCCATTGGATTCCAGTTCATAGTGACGTGTACAAGACAAGGAATTGTGATGCACACCACCCACCTCTGACTTCCCCAAACTCTGTGGCAAACAAAACCTTGACAACTAATTCACATTTGCTCTTAAATGGCACAACACACAGGTCTCTAAGTTTTTGAAATATGAGTGCTGTTATGGACATCAGGTGATTATCTCAGAGGAAGACAGATTTTGAGGGTGTGTGTTGGGGAACTGGGGAGATAACTGTGGGGAGATTGACAAATTGACCACCTCCCGCACCACCATGTGTAGCAAAATGGCATGAAAGAGAGAACCCTCGATTCAGAGTTCTTCCAGCATTAACACAAAGTAGCTACACTTTCTTTTCAGGTCTCAGGCTGAGGTCATCTCTTTCCTTCTCTCTGTGTGTGGTGTACAGAGGGGAAGGAAGAGGAGGGAACTGAGAAGGCCACGCGAGTTGGAGGATAAGCTCTGGCAGGCTCAGAGCAGCTCAGTATTTACAGCAACTTTTTTTCCTCATTAGCTCTACAAAATATATTTCTTTTTAAGACATAGTCTCACTCTGTTACCAAGGCTAGAGTGCCGTGGCATTAGCCTAGCTTATAGCCACCCAAACTCCTGTGTTCAAGGGATCCTTCCTGTCCCAGCCTCCAGAGTAGCAGGGACCACAGGCATAAGCCACAACACCTGGCTAATTTTTCTACTTTGAGTAGAGACAGGGTCTTGTTCTTGCTCAGGTTGGTCTCAAACTCCTGAACTGCAGAGATCCTCTCTCCGTGGCCTACCAAACACTAGGATTACAGGTGTCAGCCACCACCCCCAGCTGAGGTGAGTTGTTTTTTTGGTTTTGGTTTTTTTTTGTTTTTTTTTTTTAATTTATTGTTGGGGAGTCATTTAGGGTACAAGAAACCAGGTTACACTGATTGCATTTGTTAGGTAAAGACCCTCTTACAATCATGTCTTGCCCCCAGAGGTGAGTTTTCTTAATACATAAAAGTAGAAGATTAGAAATATATTTGGCAGGCTGGGCATGATGGTTGTGACTACAGTCTCAGCTACGCAGGAGGCTGAGGCAGGAGGATTACTTGAGCCCAAGAGATTGAGGTTGCTGTGAGCTAAGCTGAGCCCATGGTACTGTAGCCCGAGTGACAGAGCCAGACTGTTTCAAAAAAAAAAAGAAAAAATCTCACTTCACCATATATATTCAGAGCCAACAATAGAATTTTTACAGACTGGATAAGAAAGCGCTCATCCATGGCTCAATTTCCAAGCAGCTTTTAGCTCTAACATGGTTTTGTTCAAACACACCCAAATGACCTCTAAGAAAGAGGCTATGGTGCAGAAAGTAGGCCATGTGAGATGTGGGTTCCATTACTTGAATGTGTCACCTCACCTCCTATGTTTAAAACTCTCACTAACAGAGTCATTACCCTGGTCTGTGAACAATGCGCTGTGGGTGGTGGGATTACCAACCACAGAGTTAACACCAAAACCCGGAGCAGGGCTTTCTGATCCATACAGACTTTTTTCTACTATCAGATGAGATTGCTGATTCTTGTTTCCCCACATTTCCCTAATGCTAACTTTTAAGAACTTGCCATAGAAGTTCCTTTAAAAACCAAAGCATAGGACATGTGAACTTTTTAACACTTGATAGCCAAAAGGCTGAGAAACCATTAAAGTGTGCATTTTTTAGACTGTGAGTTTCATGATTGCCCTCATTTGTGTTCCTTGTACTTCAAATGTGGCTGATAACATTCATTATTTGTTGACTAAATAATAAAATTTGCTCTATGATATTTATAAAAGGTACACAAAATTATCCAGAAAGTATGAAAATGAAGAGATGGGTTCATTTAACAGTTGGCATGCCATGAAAATTTTAAGATGAAAAAATACAAGGGGAGGTGTCTGTAGCTCAGTGGGTAGGGCGCTGGCCACATACACCGAGGCTGGCGGGTTCGAACCTGACCCAGGCCAGCTAAAACAACAATGACAACTGCAAAAACAACAACAAAAATAGCCAGGCGTTGTGGTGGGCGCCTGTAGTCCCAACTACTTGAGAGGCTGAGGCAAGAGAATCACTTAACCCCAAGAGTTAGAGGTTGCTGTGAGCTGTGACGCCACAGCACTCTACCCAGGGTGACAGCTTGAGACTATTACTCCCCCCCCCCAAAAAGCAAGGGTTAAATAAGCTTGTTCTATTATATATTGACTTTTTAAAAAATTTCAATTCACCAATAAACTATTATCTTGTACTCATGCTGATAAATGCAAAATTTGCCTCAGTGACTACTCTGGGTGGGGAGAGAGCAAAGTGGACTGAGTTAGGGAGGAGACACAAGAGGCTTCAAAAATAGTGATAACATCTGGGTATAGAATGGCAATAACAGCCAGGATTCTCTGATGTTTTATTGTAGCACAGGTAGACTATGGGTGCTGAATTCCTATGCCATGATTTTTTCGATTGGTATCATCTGAATGTCCAGACAGGAAGCTAACTAAGTTCTAGGAACAAGCTTTGGCCATCTGAATGGATGCTTCTCCCAATTGGTCCAGCATCAGTTGTGCTGTAGCCGACCCAGGGAACTTGAAGGCACTAGAGGCCAGTTTATCACCTACAGTTCGGGAGGCATGCGTTACCAAGATGTACAACTACCCCAAAGAGAAGATGGCACGAAACATGCCCTCATCCCTCACTAAATCACAACCGAGACATTAATGAAGGGAAAGATTTCTTGGGAAATGAGAGACTTTCCTTCTTCCCATTTCCCCCTTCTATTCTGTTTGATATTAAGTCTGAATTTTCACTATAGTAAGGCTGCTATCCAGTGGGTGTGCATCAGTGAGGCTAACCAGTTATTGGATCCCACAGCTTTTCTGACTAGTTGGTGCTCACACCGTCTCAGTTGTAATGTAGCTCCACTATCTCCCCTAATAATAAGCAAAAAGTCAGGTTGGCCTAACACTTCCCGAGCATCCATGGATCAGTGTCTATACATAGTTAAGTGAAAGAAAGAGAAACTCGAGAGCTTTATATTCAGCCATGGTGGCCTTTAAAAAACCATACATTTGTAAGCATGAAAGTTCTCAAAAATTACAGCACCATTGATACTTCCCTGAAAAACTATTTGATGAAATCTAGGCAATTCAGAATGAGTCAAAATGTGAACTCTCAGGAATAGAGAAGTATTGGTAAAATAAACGGTAGTGAGCCCTGAGCCCATGTGTATGTAAAATTAAAGATGTGTGGCATAAAGGATGACGTTAACTAACAAAATATAACTGACAAAAATTGGGGTTGGAGGCCAGGAGCGGTGAAAGCATATTTAAGAAGCGAATTCTTCCTCAGATTTAGCAGCATGGAATCAATAGATAACTGCCTAAAAGTAAAATCTGTGGTTTAAGAAATATTAAACATTGGGAGGCTGAGGTGGGTGGATTGCCTGAGCTCATAGGTTCGAGACCAGCCTGAGTCAGAGTGAGACCTCATCTCTAAAAATAGCCAGCTCTTGTGGTTGGCATCTGTAGTCCCAGCTACTCTGGAGGCTGAGATAAGAGAATCACTTCAGCCCAAAGAGTTTGAGGTTGCTGTGAGCTGTGATGCCACAGCACTCTAGGCAGGGCGACAAGTGAATCTCTGACTCAAAAAAAAAAAAAAAAGAAAGAAAGAAATTAAACATGTCCTACCTACCTCTTAATACTTTTCATTAACTTCAGTGGAATTTCTTTGGGAAACAATATTTCTTCAAAACACATGCTTTAAACAACCCAATATTTACTGAATTCAATAAAAGATGAATTTTATTAGAAAATATTTATAACATGCCTCTTTTTTCATTGAAGTATTCTTTCCTATTTATTTATTCAAAAGCAACTTATTTAGCACCTACTATGTGTCCAGGCAGACTGTCTGGGCACCTGAGTTATAGCAATAAATGAAACCAAAGCCCTCCCCCCTTCATGGGGATCATATTCTAATGGCAAGAAGCCAAGTAAACATAGAGGAGGTCAGAGGTTGATAAAAGCAACAGAGAAGAGTAAAGTAAGGTAAGAGATATAGGGAGGCCTGGTGCATGGGTGTGCACATGCACCAGAGAGAGAGAGAGCCAGACGGTAGCAACCCTGCCTCCCGCCTGCATATGCGTGCATATGGAGAGAAGTCGGGAATGATGCTCATCACATATTAATATGTATATTTCTATGCAGTAGATTTTAGATTACTATTTCATACTCTCTTATTTGCATTTTCCTGTATTGCTTTAATTTTTAAAATTATAAGTACACACCGTTTCAATTTCTTTAAGTCACTCTATTTGAGTGAGGGAGATGTTGTAAAAGCCCAACAGCAAAGGTCCTAAAATCACCCTCCTAGATATTTATGCAAATGAGCTAAAATGAAAGCCTTCTTCATAATTGCCAAAAAGGGACAGACAATAAATACATTCTTACAAGGGAATATTATCTACAGGCAAAAGGAAATGAGCTACCGGCCATGAGAAGACCCAGACAAACTTTAAATTCATATTGCCAAGTGAAAGAAACCAGTCCAAAAAGGCCATAGGTTATTCCAACCGTGTGACATTCTGGACAAGGCAAAACTATCAATAGAGAGCAAAAAGATCGATAGTTTCCAGCAGTTCAGTGGAGGGGTGGGAGAAGAACAGCTGAAGTGTGGGAGACTTTCAGGGCAGTGGAATGCTTCAGTATGATGCTTTCATGGTGAGCGCTTGTCATATGCATAATGACACACCTATCTGTCAAAACCCATAGCCCCGATATAGTCTTAGTCTAAGCTAAGAGTAATGTACCAATATCAGTCCACCATTTGTAACAAATGTACTACACCAAGGAAAGATGTTAATAATGGGGAACCTGGGAAAGGGGTGGAAAGGAAGTATATGGGAAATTTCTGTATTTTTTGCTCAATTTTTCTATAAGTCCTAAACTGCTGTAAAAAATAAGTTTGTTTTTTTTTTTTTAAGTCCAAGAAGAGAGCAAAGTATTCTTGAAATATCTGGGGCAGATACTTATTTTTAGCAATCCCTAACATAGTTCTTACTTCATGCTTCAAAAACAATTCTATCAAAAAAAAAACCAATTCTTTCCATGCTCCTCGCTTTTTAGTGGGGTAGGTACCAGTGTAATTTCTCCTTATACTTCTGAGGACACTGAAGCCAAAGATATCTTATCCAGGGCCCAATTGCCACTAGTGGCAGAGTCAGGATTCAAGCAGTCCTTGTTCCCAGCTTGACTTGAGTCTGCCTCCATAGAAAGGGGCCAAGACTAGCTGAATAATGGTGCTCACTGTTTCTGCCTGGGAGCTTGTTGTACTTTTATTTTAAAAGTAAGTGCTTCTGGAGGGTGGGGCAAGATGGCGGCCGAGTAACAGCTTCCTTGCAACTGGGCACGGAGAGACTGGGGAGAGACTTCAGGCATCTCTGGCTGGTGGGATCTGCCCAGAAACATCACTTTGGGGATGCAAGGAGACAGTGTGGGACTTCTGGACCCCCTGAGGAAGTCAAAAGTGGTGGAGATCTGGCAAGTGGTTGCATGTGTTCCTTCAGTCTAATACTGCTGGCAGCTGTGGGTGTAGCAGCAGAGAGACTGTAAGCTGGAAAGGCCTTACCTATGAACTGTTTGGGTTTCTTTTGGACTTGGCACTCCGTTGAACTGCCTTGGGAGAACTTGGGCAGGAGTGTGGGGGTTTTTGAGTGTTGCCTGGGGCCCCAGACTAGGCCACTGAGCCAGAAAGAGCTGCCAGTATTTGGTGGTGGGC
>CAUYRH010034518.1:0-54897 GCA_963574655.1 Perodicticus potto
CCGTGGCATCACAGCTCACAGCAACCTCCAATTCCTGGGCTCAAGCGAGTCTCTTGCCTCTGCCTCCCAAGTAGCTGGGACTACAGGCGCCCGCCACAACGCCCGGCCATTTTTTGGTTGCAGCTGTCATTGTTGTTTGGCTGGCCCAGGTTGGATTCGAACCCGCCAGCTCAGGTGTACGTGGCTGGCGCCTTAGCCCGTTTAGCCACAGCCGCTGAGCCACAACAATGTATTTTTATAAAAAATCCTTTGGTATAAATTGTTAGATGTAAATAGGACACTATATTTAATTTAATAAATTAAAATAAATTAATTTTATTTATTATTAATAAAATAATCACTTCATTAATTCAATAAATAAAATTCGTTAATTTATTTAATAATTAATAATAGCTAATAATTAAATGCTTATATTTAATATAAATATTAAATATATATTTATATTATATTTAATATAAATAATATTAAAAATACAATAACATTAAATAATATTAAATATAATATTTATATTTAATTTCATTAATATTAAATATTAATATTTATGTTTAATATATTATTAAACATATCATATTTATATTATATTCACTATAAACAATACTAAAATATAATATTAAATATCAATAATTTAATATTTATTAATATTAATATTTATTAATAATTAAACTATCAATTTTATTAAATTAAAATTATTAATAAAATAATTCTTTTATTAATTTAATAAAGTTTAAATTTGTTTAAATCTAAATAAATTTATTAAATAATAAATTATTAATTTATTTTATCAATTAATAATTAATTATAGATAATAATTATTAATAGGCAATCAGTTTAAAGAATAAAGGAAAGAGTTTAAGGCATTTACAGGCAAAAAATAAAGTAAGAAACTAACCTTGAGAACTTCAAAATCTCTTTGAGGGCTTCTTTCTCTTTCTTTTCCTTTCTGTTTTTTCTCATTCTCCTCCAACAGCTTCTGTAGTTCCAGCAGCTTCTTTTCTTTTTCCAAAGCATTCTTCTGTGCAATCTCTATGTGTTCTTTTTCTAAAATCAAACTAGAGTGCATGTCAACCACTTGGCTTTCTAATTCTGATATTCTCAAGGTTAATGCTGATACATCCGACCCAATCTTGATTTGTGTTAGTTGATTTAAATTCTGTTCACTTGTCTTTTCAGGTTTGGATGACACTGCTTGTCTATCCTGACAGAACTTTGCATATTCCTGAACGGCCTCAAGTTGGGCTTGACTCACAAGGGCAGCAGCTACTTTTTCCTCAAGGATTTTCTGCAGGTTTAAAATCTTCTTTTGAAGCATTTCTGTTTCAGACTGAACTTGCTCTTGCATATCTTTTATTTGTCGGTGACACTGGATAAGTTCTAAGTCCTTTGCACTAACAGCGCTCTCAAGTTGTAGCAACTTTTTCCCCAAATTACTTATGGAAACTTTGCTGTTTTCTTCAAAAGATTTGAAGTAAGTTTGATTTTCTAGGGGTGTAGGATTGTCCTCAGCAAGAACTATTTCTAGTGCAGGCTTGCTTTTGCTCAGATCATCTATAGTCATGTCAACATTCTTCTCTGGTGCGCTTTGGATTTTTTCTGTATTTTCATGTTCTCTCTTTAAGTTGCATAATTCTTGTGTTAGCTGATTCATTTTAAAATTGGTTTCTTTAAGTACATTTCTCATGAAGGTCATTTCTTCATTAGTAGCTTCTACTTGCTTTTCCAAAGCTAGATTTTTAGCTATAACTATATCCAATTGATGTTTTAAACTGTCTGCTTCTTCTGCAAGAGAATTACTATCCACTGATGTTTTCTGTCCAATATTTGCCAATTCCTGTTGAAGTTTTTCTATCACTTCATTAAGCTGCTCTATTTCTTCTTCTCTATTTTTCTTCAAACATTCTTGATCACTCATCAAACATTCTATCTGGGTTTCAAGATGCCTTATTAGATCATTTTTCTCTTCAATAACCTATTAATTAATGAAAAAGATAACATACATAATAAATATGTATTTATATTTTGGAAGTTGTAATTTATTTTAGGCAAGACTTTAAAGAGGTTACTAGTTCTCAGATATACTACCTTACTTTAATTCAATATAGACAATATCTCCCTCATCATATAAAACAAAGACCTTATTTAGAACTTCATTCAGAAAGTTATGGTAAATGCAAAGTGACTTATACTTTCTTTTAGTAGCTGATTTCCTATTTGAAAAACAGTATCTACATCTATTTTCTATTTATTTTTTTTTGAGTTCTGTTTTCACAGTGATGTGATCTCACTGCATCTTCATATTCCTGGCTCAAGCAATCTTCTTGCCTCACCAAGAGGTGAATGGGCCTTAAGTAATCCTCCCGCCTTGGTCTTCCTATATCAATATATCTTAATTGAATTCACAATTGCTGAGATGTGGAATCAACCCAAGTGCTCATCAACACATCAATGTATTAATATGGTATATGTATACCAAGGAATACTGTTCAGTCTTAAAAAAGATGGAGGCTTGACATCTTTTATATTAACCTGGATGAAGCTGAAGAACATTCTACTCGTAAAGTACCACAGAATAGAAAACTCAGATATCCAATGTACTCAATTCTAATATGAAACCAGGATGAACAAATACATGTACGTATACACAGGAAAAGCATAATTAAACTCAGGTTGGGGTAAGGGGTAAGGAAAGGAGTGAGGAGAAAAGAGGAGGAGGAGGGGATTTTGTGCTTTCAATGTGCACAACATATGGGCATACAGCACACCTCCCGGGTGAGGGACACGACTACCACTTGGACTCTAACAAATGCAAACAATGTAACCTAATCATCTCTACCCTCATATTAACCTGAAAAAAAAATTGTAAAAATTTCATTAAAAAATGTTGTAATTGAAAAGGATGAAGTACTGAAGTAAAGTCTATAATAAGTTGTGCCCAAAGATAATTAACTCATATTAAATAGAAGAATTTATAATAGATTTGATTATAATACAATGAAGTCTAAGTCATAGAGCCTCCCAGAAAAACATTACAATCCTTTGATAGTATTTAGAGGAAGGCGGCTATGCTCACCACTATACCATCAACACCAGCATGACAATATTAGGAGGAACAAAAATATTCACAGATTACTAAACCTTGCTTTTTATTAATTAATATTAATGGCTAAAAGAGAATTAAGAGTTACCTGGTTTTTCAACTTGGTATAAAACTGAAATTGTAACTATTTTGCCCTTTAAAATTCTGGCTCATATTTATTTCAGCTAATACCCAATTGTGAATGAGTATACCTTGTTATCTGTTGTACTTTTAAGTTGCTGCTGAAGGTTTGCAGTTTGCTCATTTAGTTGGTCAATTTCTACCTCTTTTTCCTGTATTATTTGAGCAAATTTCCCAAATAGCACGTGTTGGTCCTGAGTAGACATAGGATCAGATTCCTTTATAACAAAGCCCAGTTTCTCCATTTCATCCTAGGGATAAAAATAACCATAAAAATTGGATGCACCATTATTTGTCATTTTGAGAACATTCTTTCGTTCAACTCTTACAAAAGATATGGTGCATATTAGGTACAAATGAAAAAAATCAGAAGTATCATATGGTTATTATAAATCAATAATTATTAAAATATTTGATAAAATCTCTCAACATTCTTTACTTATGATGAGTTCTAATGTTTATGTTGGGCTGAAAATAAGTTTCATGCAAATCTGTTTGCCCATTACTGTATTATTTAGCTTGATTTAGCAAATGCTAAATAAAGCTATACAGAACCAAAACTCACTTATTTATATGCAAAAGCTTTCTAAACTAATTACCTTAAGCAATTTATTTTCTTGTTCTAGTTCTTGTAGGCGGGTAGTAGACTCCTTTTTCTGTATTTCTAATTGCATATGTAGTTGCTGAACTTCTTCATTCTTGTTTTCCAGTTCTTCTCTAAACTGTTCTAATTGTTCTTCTAAGTTTGTGATCTTTAATATCAAAATTATCAAGAGAGAAAAATGTTTATACAAATAATTATAATAAAATGTTTATACAAATAATTAAGACAGAATGAAGAGTGCTATTAACTTTGCAAAGTACAACTGCTTAAAATATGATTCATAAGAATAAAAGAAATGTGATTTTTCTAAGCCAAGTACACCTGTGCACATCCTAGATTGCTCAAACTGAACATCCTTAAACTATCCTACTCAAAGCAGAGACCTTTTGAGAAAAGATAAAAGGAGCCAATTCCTACCTAAAATATCCTCTTATGAAGCAAAAAAAAGTTACAGAAGGGGAAGAGTCCACATATTAAAACTTAGTTTAATTTAGTTGTGATCAAAAGACTCCAAAAACTACAGAATTAAGTCAGTTATTTTAGCCACCAAGTAAGACCAGTTCGATTTAGTCTAGTAAAATCTAAATAACCCACTGCCAGGTTTGGGTGCCATGTGGGTTGTTAAGCAGAGGGATGCAGAGGTAGAAACTAAAACCAAGAGATCCTTAGGTCTGAATTACAGAAACCTTAAGAGTAACTCCACACAATTTTAGTTGAAAATTAGAGTGTCTCTATGGGTAGAGCCATAGAAATTTATTTATTTATTTATTTCTGAGGATGGACTGTCAATAATGGCAAAGTTACGATCGTTGATAGTTAAACGGAGACTGAAACTAATGACAGATATTAAGAACTAGGTTCTAAATTTAAGAGACAGGGTCTTGCTTAGTTTCCCAGTGGCAGTGGCATGATCACAGATCACGGCAACCTCAAACCCGTGGGCTCAAATGATCCCCTGCCTCAGCTTCCCAAGTAGCTAGGATGCTGAGACTACAGACAAACACTGCCACTCCCGGCTAATTTCTTTACTTTTTTTTTTTTTGTAGAGACAAGAGTCTCACTTTTATAGCCCTTGGTAGAGTGCCGTGGCATCCATTTCTTCTATTTTTTTTTTTTTTTTTGTAGACATGGGGTCTTCCTGTGCTGCTTAGTCTGGTCTCAAACTCCTGACCTCAAGCAATCCTCCTACCTCTGACTTCCAAAGTGCTGGGATTATAGGTGTGAACCATCATGTGTCACCAAGAACTAGTTATTTTTAGATTTACAAAATTGGTTTTGATTGTACACAGCAACAGTCATTTTGCTCACTTGTTTGCAGCTACTTAATACATACTAAATGAATGGATTTCTCAATACGCCCTTACTTGATGATTAAAAAGCAACCTAAGATACAAGAGTAGCATTTAGTGGCAGCTGGCTCAGAGAGCAGCCTATAAATCATTTAGAGCCTCAGGAGCTGAAAAAGGGCAGATGCTAATCATCTGTTGACATACTACAAAATCAGAATATTATAGCACTGACAAGGCAAGACCTTGAGAATCAGCTTAAAATTTCTTAGAAATAATTATCAATACTAGTAGTAATAGCCATTCCAATTTACTGCTAAGCAATGTACAAAGTGCTTTATATATATTATTTCCTTAAAACCCTATGAGATCTGTCCTATGATAATGCCAACTTCAGAGGTGAGGAAGAGAATCACAGAGGACTAACTTGCCTTGAGGTCACATGGCTGTTATATGGTAGAGCCAGCTTTGACCCTGGGAAGATTACTTCTGGACACTTCTGCTCTAAACTATCATTTATCCTGTTTCTAATAACTAATGTCTGAGACTAAACATTTAAAAATTTTGCTGTAATACTGGTATTAAAGTTAGTAGATACTGAAATACATTTAGTGGTTATGCATATGTATAATTATAAGGTTGATGAACACTATAATGACTATATTTTCTTCAAAGTTATCTAACATAATAGTATTTCCAACCTTCTTTATCTTTCTACAACTACTTGTGATGACCAGGTATTATTTTAAAACCAACACATACATAGTTATTTAAGTTCAAAATTGCTACCCAATCTCAAGTGCCATTTACTCGTTGTTTTTGTTTTGTTTTATTTGTTTTTCTTTTCAGTTTTTTTGGCCGGGCTGGGTCTGAACCCACCACCTCTGAAATATGGGGCTGGTGCTCTACTCCTCCTCAGCCACAGGCGCCGCCCCATTTACTTGTTTGTTTTTTTTTTATATAACAATTTATGACCAAATTCCTCGCTCTGTGATCTATGCCTCACTCACTCCTCAGTGATCTTTGGAAGAGACCTGGTACCACACAGGATCAGGTTGGAGGTGTAGCATGTCATGTCACACCCTAGACTTGTATTTTAACTAAATCCCCAGGACATTCATAAGCACATTGAAGTTAGAAAAGCCCTAGCTGAAAGCACTAACTTTCTTGTCCTAAAGCTGAAGTTGAGGTTTCAAATCAAACATTTCAATCCCCATTGATGATGCTATAGGGCCATCCTTTCCTCCTATTCAGCCTGATTCCAGTGTAGTCCAGGCTCTCTTATTAGTTAGTTGGTAACAACCCAATACCAGAACATTATTATTTTTAAAGTTTGAAACTCGAAACTGGTAGCTATTGTTTTTCTGTTGTTAAATTTATTTGGATTTTATTAATTTGTACCTAACCTATTTGTGTTTTCTTTTAGTAAAAGTATTTTTTACTCTTTCAAATGGATATATGTCCCCTTAATTAGACAGTGGATTCCCTGAAGTCTAGTACTGGACAACAGTGCTCTCATGTGTTAAGAGTTTAATAAATGTTGAATGGCAGTATGAAATACTTCTCACTGACAAGACGAAACAGGCCCCAGTGCTTTGGCAGTGTAGTATCACAGGGCTTCACACTCAGAGAAACGGGAGAATTCTTGCTCAACCATGAGCAAGTTACATAACTTCTCTTAAGACTCAGTTTGTACATCTGCAAACTGGAGAAAATACATCTTGTCCCTAAGGAAAGTGTAAGGATTAATGGTATTAAGGCATTTAAAACACTTAGTACTCTGTAGTATAACAGCCCTCAACCAAATTAATTATTATTGCTAGCTATAAGCAAGATTTCATTAGCTCTATAAAGAGCTAAAATCTTTTGTAACTTTTTCTAAAAGAAATACTTCGCTATCTCTCTCCACTAATCCCTTTCTCCTATAATCCCCAAACTCCTTTCTATTAAAGTTTTCTTCTCTTTTTATTCATCTTACATTTCTAAATATTCTTAAAATAAACCAAATAAACTGAAAAAATATTTTATAGGCCAAGTGTGGTATCTCATGCTTGTAATCCTACCACTTGAGGAAGATGAGGTGGGAGAATCACCCGAGGCCAGGAGTTTGTAACCAGCTTGGGCAACATATGAGATCCTGTCTTTACAAAAAATTAAAAAATTAGCCTGGCAGCACAAATCTGCAGTCCCAGCTACTTGGGGGACTGAGGCAAGCAAGGGACTGCTTGGGCCCAGGTTTCAGTGACCTGTGATTGTATCACTGTGCTCCAGCCTAGGTGACAGAGGAAGACCTTGTTTTTTGTTGTTTTTTTTTTTTTTTTTAAAAAAAAGATCTATAAAAATTTAGGCTCTGAGAGAAGTGGAAAGTCTCTTAAATAGAATAACATATAGGATCTGCACATACTGGCTCACGCCTATCATCCTAGCACTTTAGGAGGCTGAGGCAGGAGAATCACTTCAGGACAGGAATTCAAGACCAGCCTGAGCAAGACTCCGTCTCTAAAATTAGCCGGACGTTGTGGCAGGTGCCTATAGTCCTACCTTCTTGGGAGGCTGAGGCAAGATAATCACTTGAGCGCAAGAGTTGAGGTTGCTGTGAGCTATGACACCATGACACTCAACTGGGGGTGACAAGTGAGACTCTATCTCAAAAAAAAAATGTGTATATATTTATCTATAAAATTATACTGAGTATTAATAGCCAAAGATAATTTTAAAAAATTTAAATTTTATTTTATGTAAATTTTAAAGATATGACATAGCTAGACAATGTTGTATTATAATTTGTTTTAGAAAAACTATTAGTAGACAAAAGCTTAAATAAATTATAAATTATTTAGAAAGTTTAAATTAGTACTGTCCTAAATGTAGATTTTTCTTTTTTAGGAAGGGAAAGAGTAGAGAAATACAGGAGAACTTTATATAATACTGTACTATTAATATCTTGTTTTAAGAATTCATTTATATTGAACCCAGGAATTGGAGGTTGCTGTGAGCTGTGATGACAGTGCACCTTATCCAGGGCTACAGCTTGAGGCTGTCTCAAAAAAAAAAAAAAAGAAAAAAACAACAAAAAAAGAATACATTTATTATAGCTGGGCGTTGTGGCAGGCAGCTGTAGTCCCAGCTACTTGGGAGGCTGAGGCAAGAGAATCGTTTAAGCCCCAAAAGTTGAGGTTGCTGTGAGCTATGATGCCACAGCACTCTACTGAGGGTGACATAGTGAGACTCTGTCTCAAAGAAAGAAAAAAAAGGATACATTTATTATATTGTAAAATAGCACTATAATCTCCTAGGGCAATATAACTTAAAAAAAAAAACCCACAGCAAAGCAGCAATAACTCAATGTTCATGCCATGGTTAGGAGAAAAGAAAAGAGTGCCTTTTGTCCTAACATTGCGATACTTCTCTATCCTGCTCTTCACACCTGCTAAATTGGCCCTATTTCTGCCCCTCTAAACTTCCTGCTTCAAGGACTTTACACTTGTTCACATGCTGATTGCCTTCAAGGTCAATTTAGGCACAGAGTTGAGAAACAGCATGAACTCTGGTTTTAGATTACACACTCCATTCTATTCAAATGACTACTTTCAGGTAACTGATTTAAAATATCTGAAACTACATTTTGTCATTTAAAAATAAACTTCTTACCTCTTTTTCCTTTCTGTCTATGGCATCTCGCTCAGCCTGCAATTGTACTTCCAGTGACAATTCTGCTTTTGCAGCTCCAAACTGTTTTTGATCCTCTACCTTTAAATATATAAAAACTTTCTCAAACTGTTAAACATTAAATTTTGATTATACCTTTTTTGGGTAGAAGCAACAATTCTCTTTCTTTAATTAGGAGTAGAAAATCTACATTAGTGAATAATCAGAATTTATAGCTATTCAGTTCTGAATGCATAAATTCAAACAGAAATCTCCTATCTATCCCCTTCCCAAGTTTTCTTATCTTGCTCTTCTTTTATTCATTTTTGTTTTCTGACACACAATGGGGATGGATTGCACTACTGCTTAGTTTAGGGTACAGCATCAGCCTAAACTGGTGTCCATTATTCACTAAGCTATTATTGATGATTAAAAGAGTAATTACTTCTTCTGGTTCAACTAACCTTCCTTTCTCAGAAGTAAGATATGTGAGCATCTTTTGGAAATAAAACTAAACAGAAATGATTATGATGTTAACAAAGACAAAGATAAACACTTCATATTTTACATATTAATATTAAGGACTCAATAATTTTTTCTTTAAAGAACTGATGTTTGTGTAACTGAGGTAATCTTGATTAAAACCCCAATTTGCCCAAATAAGATGCCATACCTTTTGAAAAGTGTCTGTACTAACAAGTAAGGCTTGCTCCAGTTCTCTTACTCTGAACTCCAGTTTCTCAATTTCTTCATTTCGCTCTTGTATGTCCCTTTGAAGCTGCTCTTTAGAGAGCAAAAGCTCACTGCACTTGTCTGTTTTTTCTTTCAGATGATTTGTTAACTGTTCCACCTGAAATACATGAAGCAAAAATTATAAATAAAACAAAATTCAGCACACTCCTAACTACAGGTTGAGTATTCCTAATTTCAAATCTCTGAACTCTGAAATGCTCTAAAATGAAACTTTGTAGAGATGAGGTCTTGCTACGTTGCCCTGTTAGACAGAGTGCAGGGGCTACCCACAGGCTATTCACATGGAGCGCAGTTTGGCTATTCACAGGTGATATTGTAGTGTACTCACGACAGCCTCAAGGTACACAGATGCTCCTTACCACCCTTCACTCTCCTCTCTTCTGAGCTGATGGAATGTACAGATGTAAAAAGTGACTGTTATCAAATTATAATCCATAAAAGGTTTTTTAGGTCATTTTTATCTCACGGAAGAGTGAGGAAAAGTAGTGTGCAAATTTGTCTTATTGGGTCTTAGTGTGATCTAGAGGGATCAAGTGATCCTCCTGCCGCAGCCTCCCAAGCAGCTGGAGTTACAGATGAACAGGCCACCATGCCTGGCTCAAAATCTGAAACTTTTTGAGTGCTGATATGATGTCCAAATGAAATGCTTTTTAAAGCATTTTGGATTTCAGATGAGGAATGCTGCACTGGTAAATGTTATGCAAACATTACAAGATCCAAAACCAGAAACACTTCTCATGCCAAGCATTTCAAATAAGGGATAGTTAACCTGTATAAAATATATCTATTTTCATTTCCAAAGGTATTTTTTCCAGAAAGTATTTTTAAATGCTATCTTAATTTCATTTCTTTGGGGATAACAACTATTGTCTACAACAAGGTGACATTTTCCAAGTTGATAAAACTTGGCAACTCTAATAAAAAAACAACACTAATAAAAAAGAAATCAATTGTTTTCACATAATCCTTAAAGTTCTTTCTCAGGTCAGGTGTGGTGGCTCATGCCTGTAATCCTAGCACTTTGGGTGGCCAAAGCAGGGAGGTCCCTTGAGTCTAGGAGTTTTGAGGTTGCAGTGAGCTATGATGAGCTCACTGTTCTCCAGTGTGGGTGACAGAAAGAGACCCCACTTCAAAAAAAAAAAAAAGCTCTTTCTCTTGAGACTAAAACTTTCTCTGTCTAGAAAGAAGGGAAAAACGCATTTTTAGTACGTTGAATTATCTAATGACACAGTCACACTAAGACCTAATAAAGAAGACAAATTTGCACACTACTTTTCCTTACTCTTCCATGAGATAAAATGATATATAAAACCTTTTATGGATTATAATCTGGTAACGGTCACTTTTTACATCTACACATTCCCTCAGCTCAGACTAGAGATGAGAATGCAGGGTGGTGAGAAGCCTCCGTATACCTTGGGAGCCTCCCTAAGTGCCTTGCTAGTCTTGTTTTTTTCCTCTACCCAAAATTAGTGAAGCTCTCTTAAGACATATTCCCTAACACTGATATGCAGGTCCCTTCTAGTGAATGGTTCTGTGATGTGAAGAATATAAAGATTAGTAATAATTGAAGAGATTAGTTCAGATCAAGTGAGGCGAGAAAGTTTACTTAAAAAAAAAACATGTGAGGCTGGGCACAGTGCCTCATGTCTATATTCTTAGCACTTGGGAGGCGGATGCGGGTGGATTGCTTGAGCTCACGGTTTTGAGACCAGCTTGAGCAAGAGAACCCCATCTCTAAAAATAGCCAGGTGTTGTGGCAGGTGCCTGTAGTTCCAGCTACTTGGGAGGCTGAGGCAAGAGAATCGCTTGAGTCCAAAAGTTTGAGGTTGCTCTGAGCTACAACACCGTGGCACTCTACTGAGGGTGACATAGTTAGACTCCACCTCAAAAAAAAAAGACAAGTGATGGTAAGAAATAAAGGAATTCTACTTTTTGTCAGTGAAATACTCAAGAGAGATTTCCTACAAATTACAATAATGCCTCAGAACATTAAAAAATCAAGAATATTAGAAGTTTAAGGATGAGAGTAATAAAGTGATTAAGAAGAAACTTTAACAATAATAGGTTGATTAAGATTTGGGAGTAAGGTCAAGAGCAAAGGCAATAAAACAGGTACAAAAAATAGCACAATATATAATAAGTTATGGATCTTGAGAAGACAGGAACGAGATCTGGCAAGATGAGGGAGAGAACAACCAAAAACCCAAAAACTTGGAAAAGCATCAAACATGCACATCCTTACCAGTTTCTTAAAGTTTCATAAATAGGCAGGACAACCTTTTCAAATATAAGAAAACCATACAATGCGACACTCTGAGTTTTAGAATTTATTTGTTTATTTATTTAATTTTTAGTTTTTTGAGGCAGAGTCTTCCTTGGTCACCCTGGGTAGAGTGCCGTGCATCATAGCTCACAGCAACCTCATACTCCTGGGCTTCAGTGATTCTCTTATCTCAGCCTCTTGAGTAACTGGGAGTACAGGCACCAGCCACAATGCCTGGCTATTTTTAGAGACAAGGTCTTGCTCTGGCTAAGGCTGGTTTTGAACCTGTGAGCTCAGGCAATCCACCCGCCTTGGCCTCCCAGAGTTCTGGGATTACAGATGTGAGCCACCGTGACTGGCCCAAAGTTCTAGAGTTTAAATATTCTTTTGATTTTTGACAAACTAACTACTATTTTCTACAAGGTCAAAGTATGTATGTTTGTTAGGAATAAGGGCTATAACTACAGACTCTGTGGGCACTGATAACTTTCCTACTACTCTAGTGAATAAAATTTTATTATAGTGAGTTCATAGGTGTATGGAACTCTTTTTTAAGAGAAATAAAACCCAGTAAACTGCATAGAAATTACATTAGAAGTAAAAATTGTTTTCAGAAATAATACTAAATGTAAGTGTTCACTATGTGGCAGGCCAATATTTCAATGAGAAGGGTGCTATTACAGTCTCCCTCTCAGAAATGAAGAAACAGGCTCGGCGCCTGCGGCTCAACGGGCTAAGGGGCCAGTCACGTACACCTGAGCTGGTGGGTTCGAATCCAGCCTGGACCCGCCAAACAACAATGACGGCTGCAACCAAAAATGGCCAGGCATTGTGGCGGGCGCCTGTAGTCCCAGCTACTTGAGAGGTGGAGGCAAGAGACTCGCTTGGGCCCAGGATTTGGAGGTTGCTGTGAGCTGTGATGCCACGGCACTCTATCCAGGGTGACAGCTTGAGGCTCTGTCTCAAAAACAAAAAAAAAAAAAAAAGAAAAGAAATGAAAAAACAGAGATTTGAGAGACAAAGTAACTTAGTCTTTGCTACATGTCTGGTAAATGGAAGAATCATGTTTGAAACTGAGATTGCCTTACCCCAAGCACAATGTCTTTACCATGATAAGCCATCTTTAGGAGTTTATACAATGAATCTTCCCTCATTCATGCTGTATTCATTTGGTAAATACGAAGTTCTGACTATGTTTCTATATGAGGAAAATGGATAAATGGGGTGAAAAAGAAGCAAAGAGACTAGTCAGGAGGTCATCACAATGGCTTAGAAACAATGATGATAACTAGGGTTTGGTGGATAAACGAGGTAGGAACAATAGAAAGGTGTAGTGCAAGCTGACCCACCAATGGATTGGAAGGAGGGGTTGAGGAAAAAGAGAGGAGTCAAGGATAAATTCTGGGTGTCAGCAAGAAGATATAGAAGGTACAGAATTTACTGAGATAAAGTATAAGGGGACACAAGTGGAACAGATGTGTCACAGAAGCTAAGAGAAGAAAGTATTCTGGAAGAAGGCTGTAATACATGGTTCTGAACGGTTAAGATGAAGACAGATGATTATTTGATACAGCCATGGGGCTCTGCGAACCTTCACAAGAACACTTTAAATGGAGTAGAAGTATTAAATCCCATTGAAATACAACACTTGAAAACTTCACTGGAGTAGACTGAGGACAGGACAGGACAGGACAGTAGAGAGTGAATACAGATAACACTTTTGATCAGTCTTGTAGAGAATGGGAATAGAGAAATAGGCAGGAAAGTTTATTTAATTGGGCAGTACTAGCAGATATAGGCAAATGGATTGATTCCAGGTTTCAATACCAACTATTTTTAAGGTTAATGATTTTCTTGTGTTTTAAGTAACATTTAATTTTCTGATTTTAAAGATTTTTGTATAATAAAAAATAAATCACTTTTATGTTTTTTGTAATGTGCATCTTACTTTGTACTCAAGATACAAATTACTGTATGGTAGACAAAGTCAATTTAAGTTCTTACCTCTCTAGTTTGATGTTCGTTGATAGGCTGGAATCGAGGTACAACCTTAAGTTGCTGTTCTAATTTCTGAATTTCCTGTTGGAATACATCTCTCTCGTGTTCTCTGTCAATGGCTTGCTCCTGAAGTTTAATAATAGTAGTAACAGTAACTGAAGAAACAACAATTAGTGAAGCTTTTATTTCTCTTACTTCCCCTTTAGTGATAGCTTAGTTTTGTTTGAAGACCAAGGACCTAAGATCACAGAATATCCCAAGGTTTAAAAAGATAACTTTTTCTTGGTATGATATGTAGCCTATTTGGGCTCCTCTACAAACATTAAGTGTTTAAATACTATCTGAAACAACATTTCTTTTTTATTTAAGTAATGTTAAATGAAGAATAAAAAAAATTCACCTTAACCTGAATTCAACTGTTGGAACAAAGGAGGAATTCCACTGTTAATTTAGCAGTTAAACAAAATAACTAAAACGAATAATTTGGCAAATCAATTTTTAAAATCCTAATCTACATGTATACTTAAGATTATAACATGTGTAAGTATCTGATTCTCTGATCTGTGGAGAGAATATCATTCTTAAATAAAACCTCAAAGGAAGATGGGAAGACAGTAACGGCAGCATGGCAACTGTCCTATTTCCCACCACATTGTTATCTGCCTGTATCTTTTCAGGCTGAAGCAGCAGTGGCCAACTGGCTCTTGGAATTCCCATCTGGTTTGGCCACTGGTTACATGAAACACTAGGATATGCTGATGCTTCTTTTTTTTTTTAGGATTAGCCTCTTAACTCTGATTTTGGAAAGGCTGATTGGTAGGGCTTGTTGATTATTTAGCTCTACTGATGTTGATTGCTGTATGATAAAAATTAATGGAATTTTAAATTGAATATTTTTTGATCAATTCTAGGTAGAATACACATAAGTAAAATATTGAAGAGTCTTGATAATTTAAAATTCATAGCTTATAATAATAGCAGGTAGGATTCCATTGAGAAAAATCAATATTTAAATTAAGAATACTTACATCTAAAAATTTTCTCATTTTTTCTAACTGCTTTTCCAATGCTTGATTTTGCTGTCGTAGGTCCATCAGTTCAGCATTTTTTTCTTGTTCCAGCTCTATAAACCTACTGACTTGTTCCTCAACATCTATTTCTAGAGCTTTCACTTGCTTTTGAAGGTCATCACGTACTTTTTCAGCTTGACACTGTACTTCTAATTTTTCCTTCATTAGTTTTTCTGTCTCCTGTAGTAATTCTGTTTATAGATGCAAAAGTATCCTTAGTTAAATCACAGTTGGTGTTGTTATGATAATTAAATCAGCCATAATTACCAAAATCAAAACTTTATGTTTATGAAATAATAGACTGAGAATTACTTTAAATATACATAAAGTATTATGAAAATATCAAAATATCTCAACATATTCCTACATAAGTAAACAAACTAGTATAAATAAAACTATACAGAGTTCACAAAAGAGAATATATCCTGTCACAAAAAATAATTATTGTTTGTGAAATTAGCATAGCAAATGACAAAAAAAATCTAGTTTTACTATCAGGAAAAAACCAAAGTCCAGTTAAATTCAAGCATGGGAAAAACTCACCATTTCTTCACCTCAGGCATAAATCAATCATTCCAAACGCATAAAGTCAATTTTATATGCATATACAACACACATGAAGATCAAACATTGTAAATCTTTAACCAAGGTAAGCAAGAGTTACAGAAGAGAAATACAACTATACTCAGAACGTCCTGTCAGTCTTACTCCTTGGTAGGTCCAAACCCCTAAGTTGCTTTGCATGCTCACATGCATGTGCATCGAGGAAACCCGACATGTGTAGAAGTGTGTAGTGCTTACGAGTAGACTTCCAGGGTCCGAATCCTAGCTCTACTAATTACCTACTAAGTGTGCCACTTAATGTGGTGTCCATCAGTTTTTTATATATATAAACTGAAGATAATATTACTGATCTCTTTAAGTTATTTTGGGATGTAATGAGTTAATGTATGCAAAGAACAGTGCCTAGGGTACGGTAAGTATTATGTGTTAGCTATTATTATTATTAATACAATAATGAAGTATATATAGCAAAAAAAAATCTTCTAATGAAGAAAATTAAAAAAAAATCCCTAGAGTGTTCATGCTAATTGCTGTGCCAATTCTGTACTCAGGACTAAGATCTATAGAAACACATTTCCTTCTAAAACAATACTGATATTATATGTTAATATAAAGGCAAATCAACCAGAAAGCCTCTTACTAAATTTCACTAATCCTTTTGCTATCATCATTTTATATACTTTTTTTTTAATCTTTTTTTTTTTTTTTTGTGGTTTTTGGCCAGGGCGGGGTATGAACCCGCCACCTCCGGCATATGGGGCCGGCACCTTACGCCTTTGAGCCACAGGTGCCGCCCATATACTTCTTAATTAAGAAACAGGTTTTTGAAAACTTATAGATAAGAACAGTTGAACATATTTTTGAAAGAAAGTTTTTTAAACAAACAACTTAAAATCAAAATAGTTTTAAGATGATGGTCACTATGAATCTCAGCTGTTAATTTCACATAAAAATACATATGTACTTTTATTGCAAGAGAAGGCTTTTTGTTGTTGTTAAAGAGAAAAACTGTAAGTATGAAACACAACAGCAAAAATGCAAAATTAGAGATATGTTAGTGGTTGAAAATCCAGGGGTCACCCATACTTTGGAGCTGTAGCTCTACCACCCAAGGACTGGCCATGCAACTGTGTACACACACCTGCTCCAGGTGCTGCATCAACTGCAGCATCAACCAGTCCTAGGAGAACAGGAAAAATAAAAAAAAAACAGAAAAAAGATACAACAAAAATTTATATGTCTTCCATTTCCTAAAATAGGATAGCATTCACAATACACACGCACGTATGTGCGCGTGCACACACACACACACACACACACAAAGCAAAAGCTGAAGTCATTGATTATCATTATTGGTAACATTTTGAGAAGTTACGACATTTCCTGCATATTTTACATTTATGATCTATATTCTTTCCACTTTAAAAATTCCAACTCTAAACTTATGTTAAACTAATTTGAGCAGTCAGAAAAAATCTTTATCATACTCCAAAAATGTTACATTGTATTTCTAAACTGATAAAATCAGTGAAAACACATAATTCTAACTGCATATGCAACAGGAAAGTAAAAAGACATCAAAAACAGGGTTTAGGCTCAGCACCTGTGGCTCAAGTGGCTAAGGCACCAGCCACGTACACCTGAGCTGGCGGGTTCGAATCCAGCACCGGCCACCAAATAACAATGATGGCTGCAACCAAAAAATGGCTGGGCGTTGTGGCGGGCACCTGTAGTACCAGCTACTTGGGAGGCTGAGGCAGAAGATTTGCTTGAGCCCAGGAATTGGAGGTTGCTGTGAGCGGTGATGCCACAGCACTCTATCCAGGGGGACAGCTTGAGGCCCTGTCTCAAAAAAACCCCCCAAAACAAAAAAACCCCAGGGTTTAAAGTTCCATCATTACAGGCCGGTGTGGAGGCTCCCGCCTATAATCTAGCACTTTGTTGGGTGGAGGTGGGTAGACTCTTTGAGCTCAGGAGTTCAAGACCAGTGTGAGCAAGAGCGAGAGCTTGTCTCTACTAAAAAAATCAGAATTGCATATGGTTGGCTAAAAAGATATTTATCTATAAGGTAGATTTTCTGATAATTTTTAAAATCTCTATATAAAATATATGAATACATGAATAATGGCACTGAAAGAGGAAAAACAGCCAACTTGGACTTTTAAAGAATATAAATAAAATTGGAGAAAGTTTCATACAAGTTCTGAAAATACATACGTTGTTCAACTGGGCCTGCCTCTGCCTTCATAGCCTCCTTTTGTCTGGTCAATAATTCTCTTTCTTCTTGGATCTGCTGCCGCTCTGCTTCCAGTTCTTCTAATCTATTACCAGCACATAACAATTCCTGCTCCAGACGATCTATTATATCAGTTTTTTCCTGAATTTGCCTTTCAAAAAGAGTTTTTTCATCTGCATAGCCATCAATGACACCTATAAAATAGAATTAACAAGGAACAGAATTATCACTTATTTCATTAACCATAAGATTTTAATATAAATCATTCCATCCTACTAAAAATCTTCAATGAATTTGCTACTGGTAACAGCAACTTTGAATATGTTATCTTCAATGCAGATTTTTTCTTGTTTATCATTGTGCATAAATAAGACATTTCTCTGAACTTTCTAGTACTTTGTTATATTAAAGTACTACATTGTGTAGGTATCACTCACTTTTTTAAACAGATACAAACACATAGGCTCCTAAAAAACTAAATATAGATTAGATACTTGTAAATGAAATCACATTTTAAATATACCAGAGAAGTTGGTATTTTAAGTAATTCTAGAAGGCCAATGTGCACAACAGCAGGGGTGAATGGAGCATAAGGCATTAGAGGTTTAATGCCTAAAATAGCCATTTAATGGTGCCCTTAAGCAATTTATTTTTTATTTTATTATTATTATTTTTTGAGACAGAGTCTCACTTTGTCACCCTCAGTAGAGTGCCGTGGTGTCATAGCTCACAGCGACCTCCAACTCTTTGGCTCAAGCGATTCTCTTGCCTCGGCCTCCCAATTAGCTGGGACTATAGGCCCCCGCCACAATGCCTGGCTATTTTTAGAGACAAGGTCTCACTATTGCTCAGGATGGTCTTGAACTCGTGAGCTCAGGTGGTCCATCCATCTCGGCTTCTCAGAGTGCTAGGAGTACAGGTGTGAGCCACTGTACCCAGCCTCTCTTAGATAATTTAATAACATCTTTTAGTTTCAGTTTCCTCATCTTTAAAGTAAAATAATTGTTTTAGGATTTTGGGATTATGGCAACAACTAACTCAATACCATCCATTCTGTATTTTCTAAAATTTTTAATATTTTCTATAATTCTATAAATTCTTGTAAAAACACATAATTTTAAAACTTACTTGGAGGAACTCTGAAGACATAGCACAACTACTTTTCAGTTCTAAATTAGAGTACACTGGCAGCTCTCAAACCTGGATGTGTATCGGAATCTCTACCTTTAGACTGAAATTACTCCACCCTCCGTTGCTGACACAAAGGTGCTCACCCTCAGCCTTACTGAGCTCCACAGCCAGCTGTTCTCTGGCCCTGGACTCTTCATGAAGGCGTTCTCGCAGTTCCTCTTGGCACTTAAGGGACTCTGCTGCTTCTTGTTTCTGCCTAAATGACTCACGCATCAACTCTGTCTGTGTAACTTTTGCATGTTCGAGCTAAACAAAGAGGGAAAGAATACATGGAAGAATATTAAGTATTGGGAATACCAGTGTCATTCCCCATTAAAGCTTAAAAAAGGACGAGGGTGGTGGCACTTGTGGCTCAGTGAGTAGGGCGCCAGCCCCATATACTGAGGGTGGCGGGTTCGAACCTGACCCCGGGCAAACTGCAACAAAAAAGGGAGGGGATTTTAAATAAAGATATACTATTGAATTATAGTCATTTAAGTATTTCTAGTGCATGCGAACATTAGCAGGTTGGATAAGTCACATTTGACAAGTAGATTAGCTATGTACAACTTTCCATTAGAGATGTGTTCTAGTTTTATTGAACAAAAGAAAAATATGCTTCCTTTGGAAATAAACCACTTTAAATCAATGGATATATATTCTATCACAGAAAGGAAGATATAAAGTTAATGAATTTATTGTACCTACTACAGACTTTTATGTAACTGTAGTCTATGATAAACTTTCTTTTATATTTAATAATCATTGATTGGGACTCCTATAGTATCTGCTGAACACCGTGGAGGGCTAATTATACAAGATTAATACAATGGCATCAATTAACAAAATCATAGTGGCATAACAAAATGAAATTATATTTATAATACATGTGTTTTAACTAAAAGCTTTCTATTTCTGTCCACTTGTGAAACATCTAAAAACTCTATGAATACTCAGCTTATTTTTAAAACCTTAGAATACAGAGGCATTACATCTAAAATACTATCATAAAATACTACAGCCATAAAATACTATCCTTGCCTATAATTCTAGCACTTTGAGAGGTCAAGATGGGATGATTGCTTGAGCTCAGAATGTTCAAGATCAGCCTGAGCAAGTGTGAGATCCCATCTCTATAAAAAAAGTACAAAAGTTATCTGGAAAAAAAAAAAGGGCAGCGCCTGTGGCTCATTGAGTAGGGTGCCAGCCCCATATGTCGAAGGTGGCGGGTTCAAACCTGGCCTTGGTCGAACTACAACACAGAAAAATAGCCAGGCGTTGTGGCGGGCGCCTGTATTCCCAGCTACTCGGGAGGCTGAGGCAAGAGAATCGCCTAACCCCAGGAGCAGGAGGTTGCTATGAACTGTGTGACGCCACAGCACTCTACCGAGGGTGACAAAGTGAGACTCTGTCTCTAAAAAAAAAAAGTCATCTGGGTGTGGTGCTGTACACCTGAGTCCCAGCTCCTCAGGAGGCTGAGGCAGGAGGACTGCTTGAACCCAGAAGTTAGAAGCTGTGTGAGCTATGATAACCACTGCACTCCAGCCTGGGCAATAGAGCAAGACCTTGTCTCAAAAATATTGACAATAAAATTACTATCACTGGCACACACTGACTATACATTCTTTTTTTTTTTTTTTGAGACAGAGTTTCATTATGTTGCCCTTGGTAGAATGCCACGGCATCACAGCTCACAGCAAACTCCAACTCTTAGGCTTAAACGATTCTCTTGCTTCAGCCTCCCAAGTAGATGGGACTACAGGTGCCTGCCACAATGCCCAGCTATTTTTTTGTTGTAGTTGTCATTGTTGTTTAGCAGGTCCGGGCTGTGTTCGAACCCAGGTATATGTGGCTGGTGCCCTAACCACTGAGTATGGGCGCCGAGCCTGACTACATATTCTTAAATAATTTTTAAATTAAAAGTACAGACTTAAGGACAAAGCTCTCAATGAGGAGAAAACTGAAGTGACTGTGTCTGCCTTAGTTTTCTGGGCTCCTGTCTATCAGTACCTGCTTATTGTTTTTATTGAAACTCATATATGGGATAAAATGGAACTCAAATGTTTCTAGTACTTTTAATCCAAAATTTTTAAAAAGCAATGACCATATGTATTAACAATAAGCTCAAATTAGAGTGCTTACATCCTACTAATTAACACAGCTTTCACCTCATTAACTTAATCACAGTGTTAAGCACTCTAATTTGTACAAATAATCAACACACTGAATCCCACAAAGGCATAAATGTATTCATGATCTATGTATATATGACTTAATTAAAAAAAAAACCAATAAGCTCAAAGCAAGGTTGAGCATGAGAATTTGCAAATTTATTCGTACTTTGTATGTTGGAAAGATATTACTATAATGCTTCATGCTTAAAATATAATTAAATGAAGTGGTTTACAATTTATAGTCAGACATAAGTGATGTATTATAAAATTATTTAAGAATATTTTATTCTTAAACTAAAGACTTGTTTTCATACCTGAATGGTATTTACCATAGCAAATGGATCTTAAGAATTACTGAAAGTTTTTACAGTCACTGAATCAATTTCTAAAATATCCAGTATGCAATTATTCTTTTTTTAAATAGGGTGTTTTAAATATCACTTACAACTTATTATTTAAAAATATGAATATACATACAAGACAATAGAAAATTAAGCATAAATTTATAAATATTTTTACTTTTAACTGGCAAATGAGTATTTTTCCTTTAAATGTGGATACCTAATATATATTAATTTTTATTATAAAAATATAAAGCATGAACTAATTTATACATATTCACAACCTATATTTTAAATCTCCATTGCAGCAGTCTTGAGCAGTTTTACAAAATTATTTCCCTTGCTTTTATATACAATATGTAATTTTTTTCTGTACATTACATAATGATTTCCCAGTAAAGACATATAACTAAAAAAGAGGACTTTCCCTCCTTTTCAAATTTACTATAGGAATAAAACAAAGTATTTACAAAAAAACAAACATTTGCTTTAGGTAAGTAAATCAAATAAGTCTTTGCTTCTGTACTTTACTTCTTATCAAGATTTAACTAGTGTTATAGTGCATTTAAATATTTACCATAATACCGCAAGAAATAACTTCAGTTTTACAAAACAAAAAAGAAAGGCAAGAACAATCAAATACAGCAAATCTAGCAAAGTTCATTTTTTATAGCAGATGGGATCCATAAATATTGGGATAAGAGACCCCCTTCAAATGTCATCTGAATTAAAAAATCTCTTCTACCAGTTAGGGTCTGATTTATTTCTAACATCTACAATAATATGAAGTCTACAGAAATTTCACATTCAATATTTTCAAAGAATTTAAGAAACTTATCATTACATTAAAAGCATGTATAAAGCATCAGGAAATAGTCTGTCACTAATAAAAAGTTGTAGGAGAGGTATCAAAACTATTCTGAAAACCATCTGGCTTGTTAAATATTAGCTAATACAGCATAGTTAAAGCCATGGAAGTCATAAAAAGTCCTGAATAACCTGTGGTTGTACTGGATAACTTGTAGTGAATCATTCACACCATATTTAAAAATTGAATGCATCAGAAATACTAAATGTGCGGTTTCTTCATGCTAAACACAAGATTAGTAGGCATATTAAAAACAGAAAGTAAGTTCCACAGAATAACAAGAAAAGTAAAATGAGAGTCCAAGTTTCCTTTTTTCTTGTCTGGAACTATGGCCAACATGCTATATGATTGTAAACGTTTCCTAATTTGCTCAATGATAATTTGTTTAGCTTTTTTAGATATAACAATGTTCCCTCAAATACAATCGTTTCACTTTTTACTGATGATTTGTATCATAAACATACAAAAGCAGGAATCTTAAGGACAAGTAGGATCTTTTTAAATAGCTTGCTGGGCATTCAAGAATGTAATATCTTAACTCTATCTGCTTCTCTAATTAAAAATGTACCCAAATTCAGCCCTTCGATACATCCAGGATGAATTAGTAACACACCAAACACCACCAAAACAAGGTTAAATTCCATTTAGCCTAACTAAAGGCACTTAAAATTTTAGTTCTTAGTATACACAGTTTTAAACTAAATGAATTTTTTTTCATACTTACTGAATAAGGAGGGGTAGGCAGGGAAATTTTAGAAATAAGCTTTAATATGTGTCCATTTCTTTTATGGATAAAATGAAAAATAGAAGTATTAATAATTACTGAGTTATTTTCATCCAAATGTTCACACAGAGGAAAAGGATGTGGTAAAGGCACACGAGATTCAACCTCGTAAATGTCTTCATCTTGTTCTTCCAACCAGGAGCCACTGAGTTTGACAGTTGCTAAATAGGTTCTATAAGAATCCATTCTAGAAGATGTAACTACATTAAAAAGTTCCACTGCATTGAAAAGTTCTTTTTTAGTTTATCAAGATATACCACAGCAGTATGAAAACCTTTTTTAGCACTATCAAACAAAATAAAATATTGTAAAATTCACTCAACTGAGCCATAGAAGAAATCGGCAAGTCCAGGAGAAAAAAAATCCATAAATCTAGAAAACTAATCTCTATCTGATAATCTTCATCCAAAAAACCCTAAAACAAAACAAAAACCAAAAAATAACAAAAGAAATAGAAGTAGGCAAACGAAAAACACGTTTTTAACTGGAACAATTAAATCCTTGGAAAATGCAAGAATGAAAGCATAAATATCTAATTAGTTGAGCAATAAAACTGTTCAGTATCAAATATGTCCATAGTAATAACCTGACATGGAAGGTCAAGTTTTAAATCTCCATAGTAACAGTCTTGAGAAATGCAGCTGCAACATAATTTCCCTTGTTCTTGCTGCTTCAAAAGCCAAGCTCTTCTGAGCAGGGCTATTCAAATAGCCTCTCAGGCTGAGCCAAAGGATTCTAGTCAGTGTCCCCTGAGGAAAAGGTCAGAACAGAGGGTGTGGTTTAATGTCTGTACCTATAGGTACACTGGCAGGTGGAATGTGAATTCATACGCCCACAAAAAAGCCTGCCTAACAGGATCCTAGTTCCACGTCAGAGCTTTGAAAAGATACTTAAGCAAGTTTATAACGTTTCTAAGATAAAACAGTGTTTTTCCACACCATTAAAAAATTGCTTTAGTTAAGAAATGTGACATCAAGTATTTTTCAGGCCATAAATATATCAAATAATCATAAATATTTTGAAAAATTAAAATTTCCTTTCAGTATTTCCTTAGAAATGCCACTCATCTTTTGAAAAGCCACTAAAACTAAATATAGAGAGTTCAATTATAACCTATTTACATGTTGTTTACGTATTAAGGAAAAAAATTCTTTTTTAAAGGCTATACTATATATAATTGTTGACAATTGTGCCACTTAAGGTATCTTATGTGCGCCCTGACTAAAATTTAAAAGTCCAAGTTATATGTAATAGTTAGCCTTCTGGTAGCTCTTGAAACTTGGCAATAGTGAATGAATAAGCCACACAGAATTTAAAGATAAACATGTCAATTTTTAATGTCAAAAGATCCTCAATAATGAAAGTTGTTTTAAATATGGGAAAAAGCTTTCATTTACCGTCCAGTAAGTAAACATCCTAACCCCCTAAAGCCTTTAAAATGAAAACTCCATACTAAAGCAAGCTGGCTATATCTACAAAAATCTCTCATTGCATAAAGCTGTTTAGGAGGCCAGTACTTAGTAACTGTGTCACAGTAGGCTAATACTTAGTTAGGGCAGAGAAAATGACGCTTTCTACAGAAACCCTGGAATCTATAGGGAGATGGGGAAGAATAGCTGTTTCTTAAAATTCTGGACTAGACAATTAAAAATTGTTGTTTATTAGGGTTTCTTATGTGACCCTCCAGTTCATCTGTGAGGATGTCTCTGGAGTAAGATAGAAACCTAACCATGTAACTGGATGCAGCTAAATGTGACTGTACCAGAGTTTTAACAGACACAAAATTAGCAATATCCCAGCTGCTCAGCTTTATGAACTGGTGAGACCCATACTTAGCATATCAAAATACCTCTTTAAATACTCTTTCCCTGCTTCCTTGGAAAATTACAATTAATTTTGATAATCTGGTATCTAATTTCACTTATTTGAAGCAAAAATAAAACCCTGCAAGAAATATCCATTTATAAGTAGTAACATTTAGGTTATAAAAATTACAAAGAAAAGAGAAAAACTAGGGATAAAAAGGGATTTTAAACAAGTAATAGATTAAGATGATTTAGAATGGGCAAATAGCCCTCACTACAACAGTATAGCTGGTGGTATATTATATAAACTGATATTTAGGAAGATGATCCTGAATTAAAAGAATTCAAATTATAGTTTATTGTTTTCATCAATTTTTGGAAGCATATAAAACTTGCTTCTATTAATGTAAAACAAAAACCTGTAAGTAAGGAGTAATCCCTTATAACTAGGCAACCAGGTCAAGGTAGGAAACAAAACACAAAGAAAATAAGAGTAAAATTAGAGGGAAAAAAGACTCAAAAAAGCAGTATTCAGGAAAGTGGCATATAGCCCTGATAACATCAGTATATGAATGATGATATAAATTAATTGATGTCTAGAAAGGTGACCTCAAATTAGAATACAAGCAGTCCTCGGGGTACTGATGAGATATGTTCCTAAGAACGCCTTTAGGTTGGTACGTAACTCGGATCTCTGATGAACAGCGCATACACAGTGATAATAACAATAACAACACTATAAAAGCTTGTGAGTGATGATAATAATACAGCATAATACTGTAATAATAATACACTTGTACTGTAATAATAAGTTGCAGAAACTATTATGTTCTTTCTTTTAATTCCAACAAACGGAACATAAAAACGAACTCATATAAAAAGTTCAGATAGGAGACTAATATTGCATCAATGCTAAGCTAATGGGAATGTTATACTTATTTTGATCTTTTGACCAAATCAAGAATAACCTTTCCATTTCAATAAGTAATCCATTATACTACTTAATAAATTATGCTTTCACTGGAGCACTGCCTTTCACATGTTCCATCATTTTTACTTTATCCTTTATAATTGTTCCAATAGTCAAGCTACTGAACCCTAATGCTTTCCCAATGAATGATGGTATCTGGCCTTTCTTTTGTTTTCACTGTAACTATCTTTCTCTTTGTTGCAGGCTTACCTGGATTTGCAAGGGACTTTGCTTTGAACGCATGGTAATAAGGGTAAACACAGACTCAAAAAATTGATGCTGTAAGTGACCATATAAACATCTTTGTGACTTCTAGCACAAAGATGCTATGTCAGCCAACCACTTATGCCAGGAGGGCTTATCTACATGCACGGCAAAAACTAGATCCAAATTATTAATTTAATTATAAATTATCCCTATGGGGACCCTTAGGAGCCTGTTCATAAGTATGAAACACTGTAAGTTTAGTCATCCATGATTACACACTGCCTGTAATTGAAATCATATTCTATTTTAAAAAGCATGTACTTGAACTATTTATCCAGAGGGTGTGCTGAACATTCTCACGTTGTATACTTTAGGTGAGAGGCTCAACTACAACTTGAACTTTACCTTAGAAATGAAAATAAAAACATTTATACCCTCATATTAATCTGTAATAATAAAATATATGCAAATAAAGTTGCTTGAAATTTTTAATATTTCAAGTATTTATTAATAATGTATTTAATAATTCAATAACTTTTATTTATTAATAAAATACATTTTTATTAAAATCACAAATCTAATAAAATAAAAAGAATAAAAAGCATGTAAAATTTTTTGTGATCAAACATAATTAAAACAGGGTTGGCATGGTGGCTCACACCTGTTAACCCCAGCACTTCGCGAGGCTGAGGCAGAAGGATTACTTGAGCTCAGGAGTTTGCAATCGGCCTGAGCAAAGTGATACCCATGTCTCTACTAAAACTAGAAAAATTGGCTGGGCATGTGGTGGGCATCTGTAGTCCTAGTTAATTGGGAGGCTGAGGCAGGAGGATTGCTTCAGCCCACGAGTTTGAGGTTGCTGTGAGCAAGGTTGAGATGAGGCACTCTAGCCTGGGCAACAGAGAGAGACTCTGTCTCCAAAAAAAAAAAAAAATTAAAATTAAATGACTTCAATTTTTAAAAGAACACAGTTATAATTATTCAGGCTAACTCATTATCTCCAGGTTTCAGATAATCAAGGGTTTCATGTATATTTGAAGGCTATTAATTTGTAGTACAGAGTTGTTTCCCAAACAAAAGAGCTTTACTTTACCCACACAATGTCAAGCCATTTAATCATTTCCTACATAAATTATTTCCCTCAAATTGTAAAACACTTCAGTGGCTCTCTTTTAGACTTGTGATTTGTTTACTTATTTCTCTGTGTTACCTAATAGAGGGAATAAATCCTGCATACATTACCCTGACAGAACCCTGACCAACACTAAGCTCACTGGAGGACAATACTTGATGGCAAACTTTGATTACAGTTTTGTTTAAACACAACAATGACAAAACAAAATCTTCACCTTACTGTTTTATATTCAGACTCCTTTTTTGAGAAAATACAGAAACATGTAGCTTTGATTCTATAAGTGAGAATTAGTAAACTCATAGTAACTCCCTGTGTGAAAATTATTCTGTGGAAATAAATTACTTATTCATTAATTTCTTCTAAGGCTTGAAAGATTCTCATGGTAAAAATAACCTCCTATGACCCCAGATTCTGGAAAACTTTTAATTGCTGAAAGACTATTCCCATAAAGGAGAATTATTTCTGTTTCTACCTGATTCAAGGTAGAAAAGTTTTCACAGTTTAGAATCTGTGAAATCATACTCTCAAAGGTAACTTTTATGTAGAACCACAAAGAGAGTACTGAATAAAGATTGTGTTAAAGAGATTACTTTTCTAAAGGGCCTTAGGATAGCCTCTAAGCACTTTTCTTCATATTATAAAGAAAACTATCCCAGTAGGCAACTACAATATGTTCAATATAAGCCTGACTTTCTGGTAGGCTATGTAGGCAAAAGAGACGTAAAATTCAACATAATAAGTGCATTACCATATGGAATTGGACATACAATTGGGCAAATCACTTCTCAAATTACATCAGCCTATAAAGCAGATACTTGATTATGCTCTGATACTTAGTAAAGAAAATGTTTACCAAAAAAAAAGGATATATACCTATGGAACCTAAAGACCAATATTTTAAAATTAAGTGAAAAGTTTAACCATATATATGTATATAAATATATATACATATTCCACTAAAATGATACAACATATAAAACTATATTGTTAAAAAAGAGGAGAAAATCCCCTCAGAAATAACCTTGAATATTCGACAATATTTACTTAGACTTTGGGCCATTTTCAATGCCATTTCCTCTCCACAACCACAAGCCCATGTTTACCCACTCTACTTGCTCTAGGTGCCCTGGCCTCTGTCTCTATCATAAGGAAAAATCAAATAATGAAACATTTAAGAGGAAACTGGAGTACCAGTTATTTCACAAATATTACACATTATTTTGCGACAATCTTTTGGTTCAAAATGACTTCAATTACTAATGAGAAGTTAATGGCTTTAAACATCTATCCATGAAAGATTAGAAAGTGGACTAAAATTACTTTAAACAAAAGTTTTACAAAGCTCCTGTTTCCATTGTCTTAAAAATACAATTCACTTAAGAAATACCTCATTTTTATAACTTTTTTTTTTTTTTTTTTAAGAGACAGAGTCTCACTTTGTCACCCTCGGTAGAGTGCCCTAGCATCACAGCTCACAGCAATCTCCAGCTCTTGGGCTTAGGCGATTCTCTTGCCTCAGCCTCCCGAGTAGCTGGGACTACAGGCGCCCGCCACAATGCCCGGCTATTTTTGTTGTTGCTGCATTTTGGCGGGGGCCAGGTTTGAACCCGCCACTCGCAGTATATGGGGCCGGCACCCTACTCACTGAGCACAGGCGCTGCCTTATAACTTTTTAAACCTAATGCCAACAACTAGTTCAACCTTTTATATAACAGCTATTAGCAGAGCACTTCAAAAACATCATACTATCTTAAGACTCATGGTTCTCAAGTTTTAATGTGTATCAGAATCACCTAAAGGACTTACTAAAAGTAAGGTTTGCTGGGCCCCCAAATTCTGGCCTGAGAATTTATATTTCTAATGTGTCACCAAGTGATGTTAATGTTGTAGGTGCAGGGGCTGTACTTTGGAAAGTGTCTGCTGTAGGGAGACTGCTCCACACAAAGCTCTTATGGTCTGTTCAGAGGTATTCAAGCTACAACAATACAGTAGAAACTAAATAATACCATGCTATGTTAGTATTTAACAAATTGAGAATACTGTGGAAAATACCATGGTCAGGTCCCTACTGTACTTCATTACCAGGTCAATACATAGATGGTTCTTATGAACTGTGGTGCTGGTCTGGGGTAATGAATGTTTTAGGTGGATCCCCCAAGCTTGACTGTTGGCAGTTTTAACAGATCATGGAGAAGTTTCTCTCTAGTAACCTATAACAACAAGTAGCCTATAGGAACCACTCATCACTGCAAATTTATTTACCATTTTCCATGGGGCTTTCAAAAGACAAATACTGTATTGCATTAACTAAACTGTCCATAATTTACAATGGCATCAAGTAGTAGCAACAGTATTAACAGTAGTCAAGATCCAGGACAAAAGTATTTACAGGTGTTTTTGTGGCATGAAAGTACGAATCACAGAAATTAAATACTAATATACTAGAAATAAATAAAACACAAAACAAAAAGCAGGATCATGTAGGAAATTCAGTATAGAATCATCTATACTAAACGACTTACACATAATAGAAAGCATAATTGTAAAGCATATGTGCTCAAGCTTTAAAAGTGTTAAAAAGCAACCAATGAAAATGTCTAAATCAGGTCAGCTGACAGACTTGGGTAGCATATTATACTTCCAAATCAGTATTTATTACCAATATAGAGAGGTTACCTGACTACTGGTTTCACTTATGGCTTCTAGGAGTTTCTCCACTGCTGCTTGTAGTCGAGAGCTAATGTTCAGCATAAATTCTTCATTTTCAGGGTCTATTTCAGTTCCAGCAAAACCACTCCTCATAAGCCGTTGGGACAACTCTGTTCCTTCTTCAGTTACTTTTGACCACATGCTAGTATCATTTCTTGGCATATCACTTCCAGAATAAGAGGATATGGATTCATCTGTTATGAGAATAACAGTATTTTAAAGCCATATACTAATTGTAACTAATAATTTTAATTTTAAAAGAATTTTAAAATAAAATAAAATTAAAACTTGAAATCATGGAAATAATAAGGGACTTGAATAGAAACTTCTCTGAAGAAGATAGGTGCATGGCCTACAGACACAGGATGAAAAAGGATGAAAAAATGCCTATCATCCTTAATCATTAGGGAAATGCAAATCAAAACCACTTTGAGATATCATCTAACTCCAGTAAGATTAGCCCACATCACAAAATCCCATATCTATAGATGTTGGCGTGGATGTGGAGAAAAGGGAACACTTCTGCACTGCTGGTGGGAATGCAAACTAATACATTCCTTTTGGATAGATGTTTGGAAATCACTTAGAGATCTCAAAATAGACCTACCACTTGATCCTGCAATTCCTCTACTAGGTATATACCCAGAAGACCAAAAATCATTTTATAACAAAGATATCTGCACCAGAACGTTTATTGTAGCCCAATTCATAATTGCTAAGTCGTGGAAGAAGCCCAACTGCCCATCGACGCAGCAATGGATTAATAAATTATGGTATATCTATACCATGGAATATTATGCAGCCTTAAAAAAGATGAAGACTTTACCTCTTTCATGTTTACATGGATGGAGCTGGAACATATTCTTCTTAGCAAAGTATCTCAAGAATGGAAGAAAAAATATCCAGTGTACTCAGCCCTAATATAAAACCAATTTATAAACACCCATACTTCCATATGAAAGCTATAACCCAACTACGGCCCAAGATGAAGGGGAAAGAGGAGGGGGAGGAGAGGGTAATTGGTGGGACCACACCTATGGTTCATATACAAGGGTACATTTTAAATCTACTAAGTGTAGAATATAAACATCTTAACATAATAACTAAAAAAATGAGGTAAAGGCTATGTTAACCAGTTTGATTAAAGTATTTCAAAATGTATATAAAACCACCACATTGTACTCCATAATTGCATTAATGTACACAGCTATGATTTAATAAAAAAAATAAAATCTTCTAAAATCAGCATTACAACAAAAGAAATAAAATACACACACACAGAATGGACTCTTATTCAAAAACCAAGTAAGAATGAAGAGAATAATGCTATGCTAACAGGACTTTGTAGGAATTAATATTTGAGTTATTTAGTACTTTTTTCTTTGACACAAACTTTTTTTTTTTGTACACAAACTTTTATGACAACATTCAATAGATATTTACTAAGTGTCCACTATGTAGGGTTTGCTAAGTAACAGGGACATACAGATGATAAGATTTGGTACTTATCCTCAAGGACTTTAAAGTATAATGAATACACAATACATAAACAACCACGAAAAAGGAAGACACTGTGCAATGGGGTGTTCTAGGTATAAGGAAGGATAAAGTAAGTGCATGAATTTGTCTGGAACAGACTGATTTTTAAGTACTACACTGCACTCTCCTTACACAGTAAAAGGTACTAAGATCATTTTGTAGCTTACTACTTTTGGAAGAAGTATACTGCGAAAAGATTAGACTGGTGAACAGCTGTAATTTAACTTTGGACACTGTTAGCCACAGTATGCACACGAGCTTGGATAAGCAGAAGATAACATTTGCAAGTATTTTCTCAAAATTAAAATAAAAACATAAAGAAAATCTGAAAATCTCTACAGCTCCAACTGGAAACCAGTGGGCTCTAGTCTAACCCTACTATCTGACAGTTGGGAAAACTGTACAAAGTCCTGGGAGACATAAGAGATTTGCCCACAGTCACAGTGAGCCACAAAAAACCCCAAGGCCTTCTGATTTCTAAGCCATCTTTCTTTCTAAAACCACGATGCAAGAAATGAGATTTGGTTCTTCGACCCCCATGGAAGAGGTGAGCATTCTATCACTGAACCATCACAGTGCAAAATCAAAGGAAATTTTTTTTCAGCGTAACCCATCTGGTATTCACTCAGGTTCAAATAATCTCACACTGGCTCAAAATCTCCCTTTAATTTCATAACAAAGTTTGCCTTTTATGAGGAAACAAATATTAGCAAATCAATTATTTATTTATTTTTTTGAGTGTTCACAAGTCCATACATGTTTACAGTCTAAACAAGTTCAGACTTGAAGGCTGAAGACAGATTACAAGTGTTAAAAGAGAAAGTCATATATACAATCTGAAAGGCAGAAATCACTTCATACTCAGATCAAGAAAATTTGTTATATTAAATAAAACATAAATATTTCAAAAAGATACTTTAGTTTTTAATAGTAATGTTTCCACTAAAAATAAGATGGAATGTCATCAAAAATTCTTAAATATGGAGCACAGTGTTAGTATATTAAAGCTAGTATTTTTTTTAAGGTTTAAGGAAAAAATTGAAAGTTTTAAATTATAAACTCAAATATATCCTTTAAGGTGCAAGATGGGTCTAATAAGTGTCCCTCAATGATATTAGTGGCCATCTTAATTTTATTAGTAACTCTAAAACAGCATTGTTAAACATAAAGACATAAAGATTGAGTTAATTAAATGGAAGTGTACATTATAACTAATGATGCTAATACCAGCAAAATTATCTCTGCTACAATATTCTACATACTATATTTCTTAACTGTGTATTCAATTGTTCCTTTGAATCTTAATTATTATTCTTTCAGAATTGGTCAACAGTTAAAAAATTAAAATTTTAAAAGCCTTAATTGTTCAAATATATATAAGTTGATTTTAAGCAAAATGTGTGATTAAGACTTTATCTTGACTTGAGTTGAACTTTCTAGTGCTTCCTGCACCAGACGTGAATTGCTACAAAGCAGAGCACATAGAGAAATTACTCAATTTTTATAAAACTGAACTGATAAAATTGCTTACAATGAAAAATTCTATTATTGGCTATCTTAACATACTATATAGACATACTTTATCTACACTGGCAGATTTAGATATAACTGCAAGAAAGTACTTGTAGATCAGATTTTTTTTAGGTCTGCTTTTTCACAGAAAATGAACATAAACATAATCCTCTGTGCTTGAGTTAAATTATCAATTTATTACTTTTTATAACTATCAGGACACTGCTTTGGAAATGGGTCCTTTGTCTTAAGAAATGATATTTGCTAAATATTTCAGCAATTGTTTTGAGAAGTATCTAAGAGAACTGCTGACAAAAAGGCACAAAATACTTTTGTAATCTACAGAACATTCCTCAGAGCATCTTTTGAATATGGGAATCAACCTGGTCCAGGTCTTATCAGTAGAGCAGCACAATGTGTGATGACAGCCCTAGGACACCCTCTTGCAAATGCTATACAGTAACAGTGTTTGAGGAGAACGCCTCTAATGTATTTGTGTTTAGAAGTCCAGTTGTTGGAAAATATTTGAATATCTTCCCTTTTATAGTTTCAGCACATAGCATAGTGCCTCCAACTCAGCAAGATTTGTTGAAGGTGACTATTTCAAAAGCATATAAAACTAGTACCTCCTGTGTGTTCCTCATGGACACTTGATTTTATAGAAGCCTCTGCTTCTGATCTCCACATCAGGCTGGCAGATGACTGGCCTTTACTAGATCTGTCTAGAATCCCAAGGACATGGCGACCAATTGTTTCTTCGACAGCTGCTGTTGTCTTTACAACTTCTAAGAGGATCTTTAGAAGTCTATTATTCGCTTTCTGGAGTGCATACCTGTAAAAAAACATTTATTACAAAGTTTAATCTTTTTAAAGCAAATACCATTTTATATTATACAAAAAATGTACTGCAAAGTATTTTATGAAAAATATATGATCCTATTAAAATAATATGTAATAGCACTTATAACAAAATTCTTGTTTTTGACTTATTTTATAACTATATTATAAAATGATTTATATATTTCTGAAACTTCTGGCCAATCAGTTTAACTACATCATTTTTTAAAAAATGTGCAGCATTTAATTGACCTGAAAGAAATCAAATAACTAAACTTTTAAGTTAGTAATCAGGTTAGAAGAAAATTTTAAGGATATAAAAAATTTAAGTTTTTATTAAAAAGTATAGTAGTACCAAAGCATATGCAAGTTATTAAGCTGGTTATACTGTTCATGGTTATTCATACATATTTTGTACATTTAATCTTTTTATGTAGCAAACATAAAAACAAATTTTAAAACATAATTCTAAAATCTCACCAGAATAAAATATGTTGTTGTATTTCTACAGCTTAATGGTGATGAATTGGACACTTAAATTACAAAAAGTGATAGGCAGAGAGAGAACTGTTTTGAAAAAGGTCTATAGTGAAGGTCACTGTCTGCCAACACCAGAGAGATACCACAGGCCGTTTTATATTACTTCTGATCCAGACAAAGAACTGTCTCAAGTTACACCACACTCATTTCACTCAGTAGAACAAATCTATTTTCAACTAAATAGAATTAATGTTATATCTCTTTTTGAAAATACACTCTTATTTTTTAAAAATTAGGAAGTACTACTAACTACCCACCAAAAACCTCAGCACTCAATTAGTACAACATTGTAATAGTATATTTCTAGATTTTCCACCTCTCTGATAAATATGTAGTTTTTAAAAATAAAATCATTCTGAACCAAGTATTTTTGTACATTTTCTTTTTAGCTTAACATGAACATTTTTGCTTCTTGTAAAAGGTACTTGCATAAGTGAGGATTCCGAGAATTCCCCGATTAGTTTTCTACATAACTAAATAACTCTCTTGTCCTAACAGGTTAGCTCAACAAAGGTACTAAATCAGCCAACTCCACACTTTACACAGGTAGACAAAATGAGAGACTATTGTGGTAAAGCTCCTCTGCCTAAAGACAGTTAACTCCACATTGTAGATGACTAACAATCAGGTTAAGGATATCTGTTTTCACAGGCACATGACACATCTATTTTAAGACAAGATAATAAATGGAGAAGTTTTCCTTTCCTATTTGTCAAGTGAAATAGTTCTATTTTTGTACTCAGATCAAGTTCTCGGCTTGTATAATCAAGAATACTAAAAATAAAACTCTAAATAATTTTGTTAGAAGGAAGTCAAACATTTTATTTTCTTAACTTTTTCTGGGGTTTTATTCAAGCCCCAAGCCGTGAGCCCTAGAGTAAGAATGATGTAAAAATATTTCTACTTAGAAAAATGATTAAAGTTAATATGATGATAAAAAGAAATAAAGAATACTCATATTATCAGCACTCACTATAAAAATTCCTAAAAATTCAATACTGTGTAATTTTCAATAAATACTAATTAGAAATAAGTAAATATAAAATAAACAAAGTGTTTATTTTATATTGCCATGGTAACTCTAATTTTCATACACTGTCTTTCTTGTTTGAGTTCCATACTGACTGCGTTCCATACTGATGATCCAATGGGGAAGCCAAAATCTTAGGGGCCAAATTCCTCCATGCAAGCTGAGGAAGGAGGTTAGGAGGACACGAGAGGGTTGACAGTCACAGAAATTGGAAAAGGAGGAAATTAAGTTAGTAAATAATAGTTTTAACTTAAAGAAATTACCTTCATTTGAACAAAATAAATTTAAAAATATTGTGCTTAAAGTCCTTAATATTAATGTGGGATAACTATTCTCATCTAACATTTTATATTAACTTCTGAAAATCAAAATAAGGAGAAGCTTATTAACATCAGATAATTAATTTTTTCCTTTATAAAACTAGGATATGGATTAAAAGTTGTCATCTGTTATGTAGTGAATGAAAGATGCTAAATGTGAAATATTTACAATTATAATAACTTTTTTCCTCAGCATAAACAAACTAGGGAATAGCTTACACTGAGTACATGTCTATACAGTAAAGGTATAAAATAAGGAAAGAGAAGAACTAAAGTACACGAGTAGAATTGTGTTTTTAGCTACAAAATGGCATATAAGAATAAAATTAATCCAGAAAGTTTCAATATCCAAATACCTTAACATTTAGAGTTAAGTATGTGATTAATATCCACTCAAAAATTACATTATATACAAAAGATTTGTTAGAAACTTGCCTAGTTAGAGATCAAACATTGATAATCCTTTATATACTACACATATACGGACATGTTGAGTACACATACAGTATGAGGATTGTTAAGACAAAGTATAAACATACGAGATAAAAGTAAGGACAAATAAAATTTATTACATTGAAACAACCATTTTAATTTACTTTGGTCATTTTGTATACCTTTCATTGGACAGAATGTCAGGAGGCACATCTTCAGGTTTTCTGTCCAATTCCTTTTCTTTAAATGTCTGTTCCTCAACTTCCTCTTGGTTTTCACTTTCATTCTGTTTAAGTTTGTGTAAAGGTAAAGAGGAGAAGACAGAAAGAAAACCTGTCATCTTGGAAGTAGCATGTCATTCTTCTATATTGGTATAAGGTAAAACAGAAACTCCTTTGCACAAAATTGATACTGTTCAAAATAATATTTAACTACATCTTATCGGGAGATTAGCATTATCTAAAAAAGATAAAATATGCTAGTACACAGATGAAAAAAATTTTAATGAGTTCAAACTAATGCATGCTATAGTGCAACAATAAACTCTGTTAGCTTGCTGCTTGGTGAAACAACAGCTGCTGCTATAGCAACGCCAGATTCAAATTACCCTAAATGGCACAGAAGACATTTTGACTCCACCTACCTTCCCTGTAAGCAATCACAAATATGTTAAGCTCAATACATATATATTAAAAAAAACCCCAAAAAACAACACACCACCAACAAAGACAAACACATCCTACTGAATTGTTGATCCGTGGCTCCTAAGTGGGCCAAAGTCCATACTACCTGTGTTTGCGTACTGCTGTTGCGCAGCTCACAACACAGCTTCTCTCTTCCAGCTAAAGACAGCTGCTTTAGTGCTTCCAGCTCCTCTAAAAGCACCCTCTCTCTCTCTGAAATCAGGTTTTCATTATCTATGGAAGATCTCTAAATAAGAAAAAAGGTCATGAGAGAATATTGTTTGCGATAGAAGAAGAGAGCAGAAACATTAAGCAGATTTCTTTTAACCCCTGGGAATAGGTCCTGGTGCTACCTGTGATTTATATTCCACTATAAGGGGTTAAAAGCACATAAAAAGTTCAATGCAAAACTTGAAACTTTTCAAAATATCTAATTAAGCCTAATCAGAAATCTGTGCAAGTCAATTAATGTGTTTTTAGTTTTTTGAGACCGAGTCTCACTCTGTCACCCTGGTAGAGTGCCATGGTGTCATCATAGCTCATAGCAACCTCCAGCTCTTGGGCTTGAGTGATCCTCTTTTCTCAGCCTCCTGAGTAGCTGGGATTACAGGCATCCACAGTGACACTCAGCTAATTTTTCTATTTTTAGGAGAGATGGGGTCTCGCTCTGCTCAGGCTGGTCTGAAACTCCTGAGCTCAAGCAATCCACCCACCTCGCTCGGCCTCCCAGAGTGCTAGGATTACATGCGTAAGCTACCATGCCAAGCCTCAATTAATATTTTAATGTCAATTTTGCATTGAAACATTAAGAAATTTGAATTTACAAAATGCAATGAAGAAAAGCAAAATTAGTTTTTCAAAAGAGTATTTCATGCTCAATTCCCAATTTTCTTATTTATACTTGAAGAAATATATAAACAGTTCTTCATTTCATATGCCTGTTTTTATCTTTAGTTTTCAATACATTTGTTTTCAAAAAACTTTTGCATGAATATTTCTTGCTTTTCTGCAATGATTTTGTGAGTATATTTTATATAGCAATTGATAAGAATCCAGTTCCCACATACCAAGTAGTATTTAAATTTATTTAAGAAGGGGATTAAGAACATTATATAAATTTGCATTTCTCAAATCAAGAAGAGATGTTTCCATGGAGAAAGTTCCAGAAACATACTACTTCATCAGATTTCCATTCATGATTAAAAAGATGAATTAAAGATAGATAAAGGTAAACCTCAGAGATGCTAATTGGTAGGCTCACAAAACTATCAATGAATACAGGAATACTGAATGACAGCAAGTGGAGCACCATACTGGAGCACCTTAGCACAAAGTAATTCCACATTTTCAAAGAGCTTTTGTTGTATATGGTCGATGAAATGACCTTTAAAAAAATTAACCCTGCAGCCATTTTTCCAGTGCCTGAAAAGCTAAATAAAATGATAGAAAGACAATGCACACTTTAAGACTGAATTAGGTGTTCTTAATTAAGAGTGTGTCCTGATGTTAAATATATTGCATTTTATTTAGATCTTGGCAAAATAATTTCTTTTTTTTTTTTTTGAAACAGAGTCTCACTTTGTTGCCCTGGGGAGAGCGCTGTGGCATCACAGCTCACAGCAACCTCAAACTCCCTCCTGGGCTCAAGTGATTCTCTTGCCTCAGCCTCCTGAAAAGCTGGGACTACAGGCGCCTACTACGACTCCCAGCTATTTTTAGAAATGGGGGTCTCGCTCTGGCTTTGGCTGGTCTTGAACCTGTGAGCTCAGGCAATCCACCCGCATTGGCCTCCCAGAATGCTAAGATTACAAAATAAAAAGAATTTTTTTAAAGCTACATGAAGAATCCTGCTACTTTAATCGAGGAGAAAAGGAACTCTATGTCCCATACCTGGGCTAACTGTCTACTAAGTCTCTTAATCTCTTCTTGTAATTGCTCCTGGTCCTCTCGCTGTCGCTCCATCTGCCGCATGTGCGCCTGCCGTAACAGCTCTGTCGCCTGTTGATGTTCTTCATATTGTCGCACAAGCTCCTGCCTCATATCTTCCAGCTGCTCTTCATTTACCGTTAGCTGTCTAGAAGGATCCACTCTTGGCATTGTAATCTCATCATGGATCTTTAGTAGTAAAAATAAAAAAAATTCAACTGCAACGCATTTTGTGGAGAACTGCCAGCATTGATATTCAAATTTTCTAGAAAGTATTCTTCTTAATTATAATTCCAAAATGATACGGAGTTAGTTTATTGTTATTATGTGTTATTTTCTAAAAGTAAAAGAGCTATTTATCAATTAACTTAGACTAATCTAATTCTAAGGGAGGAGATGAAAAATATATTCTAGATTCTGTCTACTCTTAATGAAGCTGTAACTCTATTATTTTTCTTCACATTTTATGATGGGAAAATAATATAAATGGAGTTTTTCTATTTTAAAATTAAATTTATGAAACAAGAAATTTTTCCTAGATAATTCATAGTGTGCAGTGGTTATCACAGTGCTACAGAGGACTGCTCCATAAAAAAATAATTCTCAATAAATTTTGTTTGGAAATAAAAGCTTTCCAGTTCTCATACTTATAAGAAATCAACTCCTTATCTAGTTCTATGAGTACTTCAAATTTTTGAAGAGAAATGAAAAAAATGATTCTGCCATCAGTAGTTGCTGTCAAATTAAAGAGATTTTCATGAACATGTCACAGATTTGGCATCCCATAATGAGCTAATAAACCTCTGACTAAGACATAACCTATCCTGAACATTAATAAAAATTTTTAATTTAGATAATATTAAAAGAAATAGGATTTATTAAACTTTCTATAAAAGGCAGCAAATAGTTGACATATAGACACAGAGCAAACTTTCCATTAATGAATAAAGTAAAGGAAAAGAGAATTGGTATAAAGACAGTAAAATGCTTTAATCTGTCTTCTTAAATAGGTAGGTATTTCCCTGTAATGTTGTTATATTTAATTAGGCAAATCATTTATTTACAGATATTGCTATACTGATCTTTCCTCCTCTATTAAGCAGCATTAAATGATAATATTTTATGGAGAAGGAAGTCATTCTTTTTTATGTCTTTAATATTAAGGAGGCATACTTACAGATTCTCTGACTATAAATGTTTTATCTTTGGAGAGTATTTCTTCTGAAATGGTCAGTTCATGGTCCTTTGATTCCAGCATATTATCAGGATCATCATTATTTGATAACAGAACTTCCTTTCCATCTTTTCCTAACTCCTTACTAAGTGGTTTAAATTCTTCCTTAAAATTCATGTCCATTGCCTCAAAAGTCTGAAAATCAACTTGACCCTGCGATAATTTCATCACATTAAAATAAAGTGGTTCTTCTTGCTTGCAGAGAGGATGTACTTGATTTGGGGATGTAGTGTTTTCTTTATCCCCAGATATTCTAGACAGTTCAGTTTGTTGAGCAAATGCTATACTCATTGATACAATGACCTAAGAAATAAAGCAAACAGAAAAGGATTAGATTTATAAATACCAGCAGGAATTTAAAAAGTCACTTCTCAAAATTGTATGAATTAGGAAAAAAGCATGGCCTCAGTAATTAGCAACTCCATTCTTCTAGTTGCTCAGGTCAAATAACCTAGGTGAGCTCTTGCCCACTTCTCCTGTATTTCTTCCTAGTATAGCCACTCACATCTGCCATGGAGATACATCTGTGCTGTGATTTCATAATATTTCACCAAACAAGTCCCATGAACGTGGGGGTTGCAGGACTGAATCAAACTGTTCTCCAACTCAGCACTGCTAGTAGCTGGTGTAAGCAGCCTTCACAATCTCCGGTCAAGTCTCCTTCCACCTCTTAGAGACATCTGGCAATTCTTGACTTTTCTTTTTCTCTTGCTCTTCTGACTTTCTTTTTCTACTAGCCTGAAGATAAAAGTCCTCAACCTAATTATCGCTATTCCTTCACTTCTTTCCGGATTCTCCTCTCATGTCACTTTGAAAGTGAAGCCTTCCATGATGACCCTATATAAAGCAACACTATCTTACTCCCCATGGATACCTGGTCTTTATTCCCCTGTTCGTTTTTTCTTCACAGTACTTATCACCATCACCATGGTGTCTAACTGTAGCAACTAGAATGTAAGGTCTATAGGAGCAAACCTTTCATTTTCTCTGCTACACCTCAGCACCCAGAACACTGCCTAATAGTGAAATGTAAACAAGTGTTTATTTTTAGTGGTATGCACCCAAATCACAGGAGGAATCTAATGTGCTCTACACTGAGAATCACTACTCTTTTTTTTTTTTTTTTTTTTTTTATTGTTGAGGCTTCATTGAGGGTACACAGAACCAGGTTACATTGATTGCTTTTGTTAGATAAGGACCCTCTTATAATTGCGTCCCGCGCTCAAAAGGTGTACCACACCCCTTGTCCCCCCTTCCCTATTTCAGCACTCCCCACCTCCCACCCCCTAACCTGTACTAGGACCTTAATTGTCCTCATATCAGAATTGATAGGATTCTTGTTTCTCCATTCTTGTGATGCTTTCCTAAGAATAATGTGTTCCACATCCATCCAGGTTAACACAAAAGATGCAAAGTCTCCATCTTTTTTAGTGGCTGAATAGTATTCTATGGTATACATATATCACAGCTTGTTAATCTATTCCTGGGTAGGTGGGCATTTAGGCTGTTTCTACATTTTGGCAATTGTAAATTGAGCTGCAATAAACAGTCTAGTGTAAATGTCCTTATGGTAAAAGGATTTTTTGTCTTCTGGATAAATGCCCAGCAATAGGATTGCAGGATCAAATGGGTGGTCTAGTTTGAGTTCTTTGAGGGTTCTCCATCCTGCCTTCTAAAAAAGGTTGTATTAGTGTATTAAAAAGGTTGTATTTGCAGTCCCACCAGCAGTGTAAACATGATTCAAAATATGCAAATATCCTTTCCCAATGTGTAGGTTGTCTGCTTGCTTTGGTTGTTGTCACCTTAGCTATACAGAAGCCTTTCAGTTTCATTAAGTCCCATTTGTTTAGTTTTGTTGTTTTTGGAATTGCCACGGAAGTCTTCCTTATAGAGTCCTTCCCCAGGCCGATAGCTTCCAGTGTTTTCCCCACACTTTGAGGATTTTAATTGTTTTGAGCCTTAGATTTATGTCTTTTATCCATCTTGAATCAATTTTTGTGAGTGGAGAAAGGTGCGGGTCCAGTTTCAATCTTTTTTTTACATGTGGATATCCAGTTCTCCCAGCACCATTTATTGAATAGGGATTCTTTCCCTCAGTGTATGTTCTTGTTTGGTTTATCAAAGATTAGGTGGCTGTAAGATGTTTGTTTCATCTCCTGGTTCTCTCTTTGGTTCCAAATGTCTATGTCTCTATTTTTGTGCCAATACTATGCTGTTCTGATCACTATGGCCTTGTAGTACAGAGCCTAAAGTCTGGTATTCTTTGCTTTTATTACTAAGAACTACCTTGGCTACATGGGGTATTTTTGGTGCTATATAAAATGAAGAAATTATTTTTTTCAAGTCCTGAAAGTATGATGTAGGTATTTTAATAGGAATGGCTTTGAATCTGCAGATTGCTTTGAGAAGTAAAGACATTTTAACAATGTTGATTCTTCCCAGCCACGAGCATGGTATGTTCTTCCATTTATTAATATCTTCTGCTATTTCTTTTCTTAGGGGTTCGTAGTTTTCTTTATAGAGGTCCTTCACCTCTTCTGTGAGGTATATTCTTAGGTATTTCATTTTCTTTGAAGCTACTGAGAAGGGTATTGTCTTTGATTTCCTTCTTAGCTTGGCTGTTATTGGAGTATACAAAGGCTACTGATTTGTGAACACTGATTTTGTATCCTGAGATGTTGCTGTATTTTTTGATCACTTCCAGGAGTCTTTGGGGATCTCTAAGTATAAAATCGTATCATTGGCAAAGAGGGAGAGTTTCACTTCCTCTGCCCCCCATTTGGATGCCTTTAATTTCCTTCTCTTGCCTGACTGTATTGGCTAGAACTTCCAGCACTGTGTTGACTAGTAGTGGTGATAGAGGACACCCTTGTCTTGTTCCAGACCTGGGTGGAAAAGCTTTCAATTTTACTCCATTCAGTGTAATACTAGCTGTGGGTCTGTCATAGATGGCTTCGACAAGTTTAAGAAATGTGCTGCCAATGCCTATATTCTTCAGCGTTTTAATTAGGAAAGGATGTTGAACTTTATCAAATGCTTTTTCTGTACCTATTAAGAGACTCATATGGTCTTTGTTTTTGCTCCTGTTGATATGGTAAATTGTTTATGGATTTGCGTATGTTTAACCAGCCTTACATCCCTGAGATGAATCCTACTTGATCGTGATGTATGAATTTTTTATTGATAAGCTGTAATCTATTGGCTAGGATTTTATTGAGGATTTTTGCATCTATATTCATTAGTGAAATTGGTCTGAAGTTCTCCTACTTGTTTATTTATTTAGAGACAGAGTCTCAAGCTGTCTCTAGATAGAGCGCCATGGCATCACAGCTCACAGCAACCTCAAACTCTTGGGCTTAAATGATTCTCTTGCCTCAGTCTCCCAAGTAGCCAGGAGTACAGGTGACCACCACAATGCCTGGCTATATATGTATTTTTTAATAGTTGCCATTGTTGTGTTTTAGCTGACCCGGTTCACTGAGCTATGGGTGCCGCCCTGAAGTTCTCCATTTTAGTTAGGTCTTTTCCAGGTCTTGATATCAGGGTGATGGTTACTTCACAGAACGTTTTGGGGAAGATTCCTTCCTTCTCAATTTTTTGGAATAATTTCTGCAGTATGGGTATAAACTCTTCTGGAATCATTACTCTTACTGGGCTTTTTCTATATAACTTATGCTTTTAGAAAAATGGTTCTCAATCTTATTCTAACATCGTATCTAAGAGGTAGAGCATAATCCCATCAATATTGGTAACTAATGTCAATAACCTATATTATTATGGACCAAACTAGGCCATCAAATGTTGTCCCTTGGACCATAGTACCTTAGCTGTCTTTAGAATAGTTTTTACTACATTTTGTTGCTTTGCTATCAGCTTGGATAAACAATACTTTACAAAACATCTTTAAGTTACCACTATTATTATAGTAATAAGACTATTATTAAAATATTATTTATGAGTCTTTACTGTGTATCAACTGATCTGCTAGGTGCTTTTTATGCATTAGCTCATTGACTCCTTACAAGAATTACTACTATTCCTATTATTCTCCTCTTTAACATATAGCAAACAGATTGAGAAGTCAACTAACTTTCCTAAGGTCACAAATCTAGAAAGACATAATAAAGTATAATATCTCTAATATCGAATCTCACATTAATTATTATACTATGACTCCTTGATAGAACATTCCATTTGAGAAATCTATGTAAGAGCTACATGCAAGAGAAAACTTGCATTCCTCTAAGAACTAGACATTTGAGAGTCAGATATAAATGAGATGGTGTCTCACTTCGGTCTCCATAAACTAAACATTCATCTCAGATGTAAGTGACTAAATCCTATGGCCCAGAGATAATTCCTTAGGTCTTGACCTCTTTGTCTAATTTATGTTTTCCCTAATTTCTTATGCATTTCCTTTATATCCTATCAATCAATTCTCCCCTTTAAAAATGTATGTACTCTACTGGGATTGGTTATTGAACCAGATGACATATTATATAAATTGATAAACCATAATTCAACAGTTCCAATAATAAAATCCAATCATAGGGTTATAGCTCAGGGGTAGAGCATTTGAGTGCAAAACCCTATCCAGGTGTATGTATTTTGAAAGGGAATACAAAGACTAAAGAAATGGTACCATAATGGTATGCTAGGTTATATGGTTGATATTCTAGAATTTGATATTTAGGAATTTAATAGAATGACACTGGGTATAGCAGGTAAGGATACAGAGATGAGCAAAACTCACACTGATAATCTCCTCTACTGAGCCAGGAAGTAACGTTCAGTGGTAATCGTCCCTTAGTCCTACAGTTATTATCGAACATTACAGGAAACTTTCTTGAGTGGAACTAGGCAAAAGTAATATATAAGGACCAACCACTTTTTTTTCCTTAACTCTCTGCCACTTTTACGGAAGACCAACTTTCACAAGGTAACAAATATATTATGTTACCTGTTTCACAAGGTAACAAATATATAAAGATTTGTTTTGGCATTCTGAAAAGTTTTTAATTATTATTCCACACTAAGAGAAGAATGTTATTCTCAAAAATTCACAGAACATTTCACTGAAAGGCACTTGTAGTTGATACTATTATCTGAAAACTTAAAGATGTAATATAAATGAAAATTTATAACTAAATTTAAGACCACTCTATCAATTAAAATCTATGGTTTTTGAAGGCTAAAGGGAAAACAAAATAGGATAATCTTCCAAATAAACTGTAAACTTACCTTAGCTACTTCTTCTTCTAATCGTTCTTGGTACTGTTTTTCCAGCAATTTGACCATATTTGTTTCCTGTTTCACTCCAAATTCATCAGAAAACTAAATTAAAAAGCAAAATATGGCATTAAGTACACTAATTATATTCCATTTATTTTTAAACTCCCACTCTCAAAATATCACTGTTTCTTAGAGAACTTTAGGATAATCTCAACAAAAAATAAGTATCAGTCTTATTTCTTAATTAAAAATAATTCCAGTGAGTAACTCTACTAAATAATTACACTTACTATTGTGAACTTAATAATTAAAAAAGCAAAGAAAGAAATATATTTACATATTCAACATTACTAACACATAGTTCTAGGGTGGGATAAGGATTATTAAATATAACAAATTAAACATATGTATATATTTCCATTTAATAAAATGTTAAATAGTAGCTATCTTTGCTCATCGAATTACAAGCAAATTTTCTTTTCTTTTTGGTGCTTATGAAGAGTATCTAATATTCTAGAACTACAAATGACTTTTACCTATTTGTAACAGAAAAAGAAATCATAAACTTTATGTTTTTTGAGACAGGGTCTCACCGCTCTGTCAGCTGGGTTGAAGTACAGTGGTTATCATCATAGGCTCAAACAATGCACCTGCCCCAGCTTCCCATCTAGCTGAGACTACAGGAGCATGACACTCTCCCCAGGTAATTAAAAAAAACTTTTTGTAGAGAAGGGGTACAGAGGTGTTTAGCTATGTTTCTCAGGCTGGTCTGGAACTTATAGCCCAGGCCTGAGCTACAACGCCCATCTTAAGGGCTTTTCAAAACTGTAAAGATGTTCTCAGTATGAAAATATTTATTTATTTACCAATTATGTGAATTTCATCCAAGCAAATATTCCATATGGGATGAATGTCAATGAATAAGGCTTGTGATTAACATCTCTCCCCTGTACCCAGAGTGGAACGCAATGATCTATATTATATCTAGGACTTCAGGGCTAAAAATCCACGAAGTGAACTTAAAAATCCATGAAGTGAAGGGTTTTGCAGGTTTGAGGGACTGGGAATAATACAACTCTGAGAAAAGGCAGAGGGTGGTTTAATTAGACGATTCGCACTGTAAACGATGTAAAGCTTCTATTTATCATACAGACCCTGCTGGAAGAGGGTCTTCTATTTTTCATTTTTGGCAAATATTATTTCTCATGCCCATTTTCATGTGCAACCATGCTGTCCCACTGTCCCAGCCCTAGCATTTGCATCTTGGGGATTCCTAAACAGTAGAGATGGCCTAATCCAACTTCCCAAGGTGGGAAGAAAAAGCTATGCTTTTCTTTTATGGGAGTCCATATAGCCCATAAATGTTATACAACACAATACAATTTTAAACTATGACATGTTTAGAAAGAAAGATACCTCAAATTTAACTTTCTCTGGGATTTTCCAATGCTATGAAATACATTTAGTTTCTTCAGTTACATAGTTGGTTTTTTATATAAGGTATTACCCTCTTATTTATTATGCTTACTTCTCAGCAACTACTTATTTGATAATTGCTAAATCGTACACAACAGTAATAGTAAGAAAAATTAAATCAGAGTTGGGTAACATCTCTCCCTTCCATTTCCTAGTTCTTCTATCGTTTCGCCATTCTGTCTCTGTTCCCCGCGCTGTCCCTTACATACTATCCTGATCCCTGGCTCTATGTCTGGCATGTTATTTTTACAGCCTAGAATGTAAAACTGTGAGAAAAGTTAAAAAGATCAAAAATAAAATACCTCTATTGTACCATCAATATTCTCTTTTAGACAACTTCCAGGATACATTTTCCTCTGTATATCAGATTCTGTAATTACCACTGAATCAATGGAGAAGCTAAATAAAAATAAAAGAGGGTGAGAGAATTAGTGTGTGTTTTGCTATTCATCCAAAATTTATACTATGCACAAAATGTATTCTAGAACAGTGGAAACAAAAATTGATAATGCAAGGGTTATGAGTATATAACTTAAATCATATTTTTAATCAATTTTTCTACTTAAAAGTTATACAACTGAATAATAGTACTTTAACAGATCACTAAATGAATTATAGGCCATTTTATAAAGTCTACTATAAATGTATGCTATGAAACTGTCATAGGTACTGACATTTTCAAAAAGTTATTTGAGACACATTATTAAGAAAAAGTCTGTAAAATCACACTTTTAAAAAAACTTGTTTTAACATACACACATAAGTGTAGCAAAAGTCTGATTTTTTCCTGTAATTGCACATCAGTAGTAACATGATTAGTTAGTATAACTGGAGACCAGTGGTGGTAAAGAAAGAATCCTCATGAACACATAGTCACGCTGGTCTTTTCTGTTTTTAATCTATTCACCTATCTTTTAGTATTCATGGCTATATTTTGTGTTGTTTTACATGCATTCGCTATTTTGTAAAAAAAAAAACAATGCTTAACTTGGGTCATAAAAATAAGATTAGTGTTTAGGAATTGTGAGAAAAGTTAAAAAGAGCAAGATTTACTTTTCATTTTCGGCAAATATTACTTCTCATGCCCATTTTCATGTGCAACCATGCTGTCCTCTTCCCTCCATTCTCCTCTTTACCACATGCCCTGCCTTCTCCTATTCTGTTCTACAATTCCCATTCTGTCCCAACCTGGCCAGAGACAAGTTATATCACTGTCCCCTTTCATTACTTATGTAACTAATCCCCCACTGATGAACATTTGGTTGTTTCCAAATGTTCACAGTATAACCTTATAATATAGATCCTCGCAAATATATCTTTACACACTTCCATGGATGTTTTCATGTGATAAAATCTTATATTTATTAAGCTAAGTATTTAAAATAATACTTTTTAATACTAAAAGGTTATGCCAGTTTTATTCCTGTAACAGTATTATTTAAGTATTTTCTCAAAATGTCAGCATAAGGGGCCATAACAATCTTAAACTTGGCTAGAACATGTATGTCTTTATTTTCGAGATTACATTCTCTTTCAAATGCGATCAGCCATGTAAGTTTTCCTGCTGTAAACTGCCTTATCATTCTATGTCCATCCCATGTATCTAAATACTCATTCATTTCTCTCATCCAATTCTCTCCCTCCCATTTCCTAGTTCTTCTATCATTTTCACCATTCTGCCTCTGTTCTCCCTGCTGTCCTTTACATATACTATCCTTATCCCTGGCTCTATGTCTGGATGTTATTTTTACAGCCTAGAAAACCCCCTTGATCATCTATCCAGCTATTATGATCTAAAAAGTATATATCACATAGTCCACAATGACTTCATTCTGTAAACTTTATAGCATTTGAAGTGTTTACTCCAAATTGAAAAAAACAGTCTTGCTAAAATAGAGTTCAATGTTGCTCTCTTATAATTCTTCCTTCCCCACCCTCTGCTTATTTCCCTATTTATGTTAACGTACCACCATTATCCACATTCCCTAGGCTCAGACACATAGACATCTTTGACAGTGCCCTCTGCTTTGTTCCCAACATTCCTTCCATTACAATGTCTTAATATTCATCTTTCTATTCCATATCCCTGATGCTACTCCCATAGGCAGTCTTGCGTTAACAGAAACGTTCAGTGAAAAATGCCACAGACACACGTTTTACCCTTTGATGCTGGAGGTTAAAATTTGTGAATTTTTTGTATGAATTTTTCTCTCTCTTTTTTTGGGGTGGGGGTGGGGGCTGGGTTTGAATCCACTCCTGGCACATGGGGCCGCCCTACTCCTTTGAGCCCCAGGCGCCGCCCTTTTGTATGAATTTTTGACAAGCTCCCAACACATCAGTATCCGTGGCAGTGACTAACTGTGCAGCATGTATTAACATGTGCCCTCAGGAGGCAGACAAGTGTGAAAAATCAGAGCAGTAGGACATAACTCCAAGTCACTGAGAAAGGATACAAAGAAAGGGGCTTTGAGAGGGATGGGAGGGAATCCTGGCCTGCAGAACCAGGATGTCCAGAGGGTCCACAGGGTCATTTACCACTCAATAAATAGTTTTCCCCTCAAAAGGGAAAAGAATGTGGACATGAGATAACCTAGGTAATCAATGACCAACAGAGGAGGACAGTAATCAACGACCAACAGAAAAGGGCAATAATGCCTGGAGGAGCAGGGATGGAAAGACAACCTATTTCAAACTGAGGGGAAGAGGCACTGCCCTTGTGTGGGTCTCTCTCACCGCTTCTCCTTTATGAAAAGGAGCCACTTCCCACTCTCTGTGGAAGTGTTCTAAACTTTCCCTTTGTTCTTAAATAAAACTTTTCTTTGTTACACTGAAACTTGTGCAAGTTTCCTTTATTTTCTATTCAACCTGCGTGTGGGGCTCCAGTTTTATTTTCATTTTTTCACTCATTTTTGTTTTTCATTACCGCTGTACCTCAGTGGAACTTTCTGGCTCAGCTGAGTAATTGAATCAGGTCAACTGGGTTTGAGAAACTGACACCCAATAGTCACTATCATTCCAACAACTGAACGTGAGGTATAAATGGGTTTAATTCCATCCATTTGGTTATATCACTACATTTTATTCTCCAATCACTATCTTTTAAAAGCTATTTTTGTGAATAATTATTTAAATGATTAAACTAAAGTCCCTGGAGGGAAAGGCTCATTTTATACACACCTAATTTTTCCTCCATGTTATATAACCAAGGCTCTTCTGAGTTACTGTTTCATTTGATCCTCACACTCTAAGGGTAATTATTATTATCCCTTTTACTATATAAAGATGTTTAAATAATCTGTCCAAGATCACATACCAATAATAATTCAAATCAGAGGTCAAATGTAGATCTGTTTGACTAAAAGTTATGGTCTTTTGAATCCCATAGTGAGATTCTAGCATGAAGAAGTTTCTAGTATGAAATCAACAAACATTTGTTAAATGACTGACTTATTTTTCTTAACTATTTTAAGTCTACCTACACAGAACAGTATACTCTATTCAAAATGTTTCAGTTGTATCCAAAATTCTTGATAATATTTATAAGAAATAACTTTGATTCATTATTCTTAGAAAGAATAAGCATAGTAATGAAAAAAAACTCTTTCTGTGGGGAAAGAGGAGTAAACTAATGGCTTTATTTGTAAGGCAGTATCAGCACACTTCCACTGAGTATTATAGAAACTCTGAGAGTGTGGTGAGCTAGAAGAAGCCCAAACATAAGAAAACACAATAAGCCAGAGATCTCCCTTTTCATTAAGCTTTGGAGGATTACTTGACAAGCACTGACTGGTTATTAAAGAGTTCTTGCCTCCTACCTATTTTCTTCCCTATCAGAGGGCCCTATCAGTAGGCCTATAGCAGTAGCTTCCAAATGTCAATCCAACGGCTACATGCCTCAGAATTATCTTGTTCAAAACACAAATTTGCAGGTTCCATCTTAATGCTATTCAGTCTGACTCTCCAAATGTATAATCCAGTAACCTGCAATTTTAAGTTTTAAAAAAATATTAAAGTTCAAAAACCTCCAGTGTTTCTAACGTATGGTCATGTATGTGAACCAATGATCTCAAAAAAATATATAAGGCTGTGCCAATACTGTGTGAACATTCCAAAGCCTATATATACAGGCTCCAAATAAAGGAGGGAGTAACAAACTGCTTTTAAAGAAGTATAGACATTCAGTATTTGTCCACCCCCTCCCCCCCAATGCACTAAAGTTCTATTAACAAGTACCTATGCAGATATCAGGATAGCAGAAACAGCTCAAGTTAGATTAAATCTCTGGGAATTTTACAGAGATGGTTACATACCTTAACCTACTCATCAATTAAAATAAAAAAATGTCCATTTATTTAACAAATATGTATTGAGAGAATACATTTGTAGGGAATTATGTGTAGGGAATCAGTATAGTATTTGGGATATATCAGTGACTTAAATGGACAAAGACTGCCATCCTTATAAAGCTTAAAGTCCTTCATCAAACAATAAACAAAAATAAACCAACGAACTTACTCCTCTCCAAATTTATATCTATTTGAATATGTACAGTACATATAAGAAAATATACATTGTATAAAATGTACAGAATGTATGTATACTCATAAAAAAAGATACCATTGAGTAATATACAAAAAATGATGAAAGTGGATGCAGAACTCTAGGGGGCATTTTAACTTACATAGAGTGATTAAGAAAGGCTTCATGAAAATATGACATTTGAGCAATGATCCATAGAAAATGAAGGTATTGGCCTTGCAAGTATCTCATAAAAGATCATTTTAAGTAGAAGGAGCAGCTCATGAGAACTCCCTAAAGCAGAAGCATACTGATAATGCTTGTTTGAGGATCCCAAGAAGATTGTGTGGTTTGAGAGAGGGTCAAGCAAGTCAGTAAGAAGTAAAAGAGGTAATGGGCAGTCAATATGTAAGACTTTATCAAGGCACTATAAGGAAAAGAAGAGCATTGAAACAGCATGACCTGTTTTAAATTTTGAAAGCATGGTTCTGGCACCTGGATTGCCTACATCTGTTGAGAACAGACTTCAAGCAGAAGTTAGGGTAATCCAGATGAGAAACAATAATGGCAGGGACCTGCAGGGTGGTGAGGAGCATTCAAGGGCAGAGTAAACAGCATTTCTTTATAAATTAGAAGAGAGGTATCAAAGAAAGAGGAGTCATAATAGACAGGGCTGCAGAAGGAGCAAATTTTGAGGAAAGGATACAGAGTTCTATTTTTGGACATGGTAAATTTAAACATTAGACAACCAAGTGGACAAAATCCAGCCATGACTAGAATGATCCCATCTTAGATTTCTTAAATATTCACCACATCAATGTGGCAAAGGCTAGACACAGAATAAACCACAAAAGCATGCACACTGCCTGATTTAACAAAGAGGATTAGTAACAACCAGCATCTTTACCAAATAAGAATGTAAGCAAAACTTCTATAGCAAAAATGTTAGATAATTGCAAAACTTCATCTCCCTATCCCAATTACCCACTGAAAAGTTTAACCTTATGGCCCTCCTCCCTAGGCTCTTCGCACCAGAGCAGGAACACCTTATTGGATATTCTACCATCCTGTCACCTCCCCTAACTGAACCTATATAAGGTGGCCTTGTCTTTTGTTCTCTCTCTTCTCTCTCCCCCTCTCCCCCCATGTGACTCGTGTCTCTCTCCCCTCCTCTCTCTACCTCCTCTCCTCTCTTCCCCCCGTCTCTCTCTCTCTCTCTCTCCCTCTTTTCCCTCCTCCTTCATGCTGCTCTGCAGCATCCCCTGCCAATAAAGACCTTTCATACAAGCCTTGGTGTTCTGTGAGGTTTATGCCAGTCAAGTGCCCCCCTTTCATCTGGTGTCAGAAGTGGGATTTAATTAGGGAACGCTCCAAGTTCCTGAGAGCTCCCTATCATCTTCTCACACTCCCAGCACTCACCACCATTATCGGCTTGTGTCCACTGGCCAAGGTGCCATAACCAGCACTCAACACCAAACTCATCGAACTCGGTAAGTACCCCTATGGGAACGAGTTTTCCTAAATCGTGGGCTAGACTGCTTACATTCCTGGCAATTCACCCGTTTCTCGAGGCTTGAGTTCCCAATTTCCCTTAATCTTGTGTGGCCTAGCTCAGTGCTTCCACGCCTCGCACGAAAATTCCTGGTGTCAGGTCTCAAGCTCTCCTCGGCCCCAAGTGTCTGACACAGATTTAGGGTCAGTGACAGCTGTCCTAAATTGTGCCCTCATTTTCTCGGCCAGCAACAAAGAAGGAGAGACGTCCCTGCTTTGTCCTGGTCCTTGCGTGATTCTGCTCACGCTTTATTTCCAAAAAAAATCGCCATGGCTGCAGGCTATTCTAACTCCCCCTTAGGGTACTTATTACACCACCTGGTAAAATTAGGATTAAATTTAAAAACCAAAATAATTAAACTCTCTACCCAGGTTTGGCCACTTTACAAGCTAAATAACCAAAGTATCTAGCCAAGCTAATGTTCACTTAATTTTTCTTTAATCCAAAACTTACATAACTATTATAAGCGCCTTGGCAAATGGAGCGAGGTCCCCTACGTTCAGAGCTTCTCCTATCTTAAAACCAAGCCTAATTTATGTTCAGGTAAGTCCAAAATTCTTGTAACAAAGAACTCTCTCTACTCTCCATCTCGCTGAACAACCTATTCAAACCTTCCTGCCATACTTGACTCCTCCCTCAGCCATACAATTGCCTTCACCCTCTATCCCTCCTACTTCCCCAGCAACCAATCTAAACTCATCTTCAAACTCCTCCCTTCCAACTAGCCCTCAGAGTTCTTCCGGTTGTCTCTCAGTTCATCTCCAGCTACTCTAAGAAACACTTCCGGACCTCTTTACCCCTTCTTCCTCCAGCTCCTCCATCCGGTCCCCTCACCCAATCCCATTCCCATCTGTTTCCAAAATTAAATAAAAACAAAAACCCTTCAACTCTCTCTCTCTTCCTAGCCCGGCTCCGCTAATTTACTAATGCAATTTCTGTTTATTCCTTTCCCATAGCTAAACTCACACACCTTAAAGGTAGACTAAGTTCCTTTACTTCTAATCCTTCTCATTTTATTCAAAAGTTTTCAATTTATTACTATATCCTATCAACTGAACTAACATAATGTTTTTATTGTTTTAACTAATACCCTAACCTCTAACGAGCACAAACGAGTGTGGGAGATGGCGAAAAGAGTCAGCAAATCAATTTCATATGTCAAACAATGAGCATCCTACAGGTAACACCATAGTCCTTAACTCCCAACTAAATTAAATTATAATAATAATGCGAAAAGAGAAGTAAAGACATTTTTATTACCTGCATTCTTTGTGGACTTGGAGCTTCAGTCAAAAAGGCTATCAATTATGATAAACTAAGGAAAGTCATACAAAATAAGTCTAAAAATCCTTCAACTTTCCTCCAACGCCTTACTTAGGCTTTTATTAAGTATACTAATTAAAATCCTAAAACAATAAGTGGGAAAAACATTCTTATAACTTATCTCTTTAACCAAAGTTACTCCGACATTGAACTTAAGCTAAAGCACTTGGAGCATTGTCCCCTGACACTCCAGGCCATAATCTTTTATATACACGTATAAATATGTATACATATATATATGTATTTTTTAATTGTTGGGGATGAATTGAGGGTACAAGAAACCATGCTACACTGATTGCATTTGTTGAGTAAAGTCCCTCTTTCAATTGTGTTTTGCCCCCAAAAGGTGTGGCACACACCAAGACCCCACCCGCCTTGCTCCTTCCCTCTCTCTGCTCTTCTTTTCCCCACCCCACCCTCATTCTTTCTCTCTCTGTTCTCCCCTTCCCTCACCCCCACTGTGTCATTAATTGTCCTCATATCAGAATGAGTACATGGGATTCATGCTCCTCCATTCTTGTAATGCTTTACTAAGAATAATGTGCTCCACTTCCATCCAGGTTAATACAAAGGCTGTAAAGTCTCCATTTTTTTAAATGGCTGAATAGTATCCATAGTGCACATATACCACAGCTTGTTAATCCATTCCTGGGTTGGTGGGCATTTAGGCTGTTTCCACATTTTGGTGATTGTATATTAAACTGCAATAAGCAGTCTAGTGCAAGTGTCCTTATGATAAAAGGATTTTTTTCCTTCTAGGTAGATGCCCAGTAATGAGACTGCAGGATCAAAAGGGAGGTCTAGCTTGAGTTCTTTGAGAGTTCTCCATACTTCCTTCCAAAAAGGTTGTATCAGTTTGCAGTCCCACCAGCAGTGTAAAAGTGTTCCCTTTTCTCCACATCCACGCCAGCATCTGCAGTTTTGAGATTTTGTGATGTGGG
>CAUYRH010034523.1:0-10225 GCA_963574655.1 Perodicticus potto
AACAATGATGGCTGCAACCAAAAAATGGCTGGGCGTTGTGGCGGGCGCCTGTAGTCCCAGCTACTTGGGAGGTGGAGGCAGGAGACTCGCTTGAGCCCAGGAATTAGAGGTTGCTGTGAGCTGTGATGTCATAGCACTCTATCCAGGGTGACAGCTTGAGGCTCTGTCTCAAAATAAATAAATAAATAAATAATAAAAAATTAAAAAAATATGCTGTTCTGTAGCACTATCCTGAAGAACGACACGTGGTTGAACGCCATGGACGAGACACAAGTGGACCAAGGAAAGAATGGCACGGTCCTCCTTCTCAAGGGCCTAGTTATCATGAAGCAAGACGAATGGGTGATGGCCGAACAGGAGCAGGCTTGATCACCCAACATTCAAGGTAAACAGCTAATCAGTTATGGCTTTTTATTTTTAACCTTCAGGTTAATGTGAAGGTACAAACAAGTAGGTTATCATATTTGCATTTGTTAGGTAGAGTCCCTGTTATAGTTGTGTTGTAGTTATGTCCCACATCCAAGAAGTATGCCATATATCCTTACATTGTGCCCATTAAGTGGGAGCACACTAATTTCTTTTTCTTTTTTTTTTTTTTTTTTTGTCAATACACGACTAAACCTTTATCCTTTCCTTTAAAGGTCATTATAGTTTCTGAGAGATTGGATTCTGACTAGCAAAAACCCAACCTCTGCCTGAACATTACCTGTATTAAACTCAAAATCTCCAAGAGATTATATGCAGGGCAGTTGATATTAATTTGTTAGTTCATATTCCTCATTTGTAAATTAATCTATTGGTATCTGGCCAATTGATCCGGGTAACCTCATATTGGAACCATCATATTATTCACTGCCTAGAACTAACATCCTTAAAAAGGAAGAAATTTAAAGTATGTTCTGTTTCTTCCCTTTTAAAATAACTCTTAGAAGGGGCAGCTCAGTGAGTAGGGCGCCGGCCCCATATCCCTGGGGTGGCGGGTTCAAGCCCGCCCCCAGCCGCACTGCAAAAACCAAAAATAGCTGGGTATTGTAGCGGGCACCTGTAGTCCCAGCTACTTGGGAAGCTGAGGCAAGAGAATCGCCTAAGCCTTCGAGTTGGAGGTTGCTCTGAGCTGTAAACCACAGCACTCTACCGAGGGCGATAAAGTGAGACTCTGCCTCTAAAAAAAAATAATAATAATAATAACTCTTAGAAGAATCGCTTAAGCCCAAGAGTTTGACATTACTGTGAACTGTGACACCATGGCACTCTACCCAGGGCAATAGCTTGAGACTCTGCCTCTAAAAAACAACAAAATTAAAATAACTCTTAGAAAACTTTTGGACATTGACGTCAAAGCCTGTTCATATGCTAAGAGGTGAGATTTTTTTCTCTTCACACTAACGTCCAGTGTGGCCCTTCACCGGCCAAGTCTTCAGATTCTCCATGTCCTCCTTTTCTGGCCAGGCCAATCTCTCAGGTACTGGCTTGGCTCAGTGACCTGTCACTGCTATTCTCTTGGTCATTTCTACCACCAGTATTTTACTTGTGACTGTGTAGCCTTATCACTCATTCTGTCTGGTTTTTAAAGGTCACCAATGACTTTTGTCCTGATAAATATAGATTCCTTCCTTTTTTTCTTTTTCTTTTTTTTGAGACAGCCTCAAACTGTTGCCCTGAGTAGAGTGCTGTGGCATCACAGCTCACAGCAACCTCCAACTCCTGGGTTCATGCGATTCTCCTGCCTCAGCCTCCCAAGTAGCTGAGACTACAGGCGCCCGCCACAACGACCGGCTATTTTTTTGGTTGCTGCCATCATTGTTGTTTGGCGGGCCCGGGCTGGATTCGAACCCACCAGCTCAGGTGTATGTGGCTGGCACCTTAGCCCGTTGAGCCACAGGTGCCAAGCCAGATTCCTTTATTTCTTAGTTTTTAGTTATCAGTCTCCTTGGTGGTTAAGCATGGCTTCATGCTGTTGCTTTTTCCTTACTTTAAATCTGTCTCCTTTTTTAAGGCATCATCATTTACTGTCTGTCTTTGTGATTGCCTTTGCTGGCTCCTTCCCAGCTGAACTTTAGATTATTCTTTTCAGCTCTGTGTTGCCATCTCCATGTACGTGCCTTGCCAGCTCCATGAATTCATGGTCACAATCAACTCTTTCCTCTCCTTTTCAGACTTTCATATTCCTTTGGTTTTCTTTTTTTTTTTTTTTTTTTTTAGATAGTCTGTCTGAAGCTATTGCCCTTGGTAGAATGCTGTGGCATCATAGCTCACAGCAATACCTCAAACTGTTGTCTCAGATTTTTTATTTTTAGTAGAGACGGGGTTCACTTTTACTCAAGCTGGTCTTGAACTCCTGAACTCAAGTGATCTTTCCGCCTCAGCCTCCCAGAGTGCTAGGATTACAGGCGTGAGCCACTGCACTAGGCCCTTGGGTTTCTTTTGTTGCCACCACCCTTTCTTACTTTGCTATTCCACCAGTCATCTCACTCCCTACAACTGGAAAAACAGGGGCCTCATCTCTATCTTTCTTCCTAACATAAATATCTAAGTGTGCTTCCAGCTTTGTGTTTTTTGGGGTTTTTAAAAATTATTTTAAGACAGAGTCTCACTCTGTTGCCCAGCTAGAGTGCCATGGTCTCATCATAGCCCACTGCAGCCTCAAACTCTTGGGCTCAAGTGATCCTCTTGTCTCAGTCTCCTGAGTAGCTGGGACTATGAGAGCCCACCATGACACCCAGTAATTGTTCTGTTTTTAGTAGAGACAGAGTCTCTCTCTTGGTCAGGCTGGTCTCCTGAGCTCAAATGATCCTTCTGCTTTAGCCTCCCAGAGCATTAAGAACTGCAGCGCCCAACCCCTTTTTTTTTTTTAACGTTTCTAGTAGCTAGAATATTTAGGCATTGATCTGCTCTTCCCAAGTTAGTCCTTTCTTGCTCCATTGTTCATACTATTTATAAATTTAACTGTCAGAACACCTATTTTTTTGTTTGTTTTGTTTTGTTTTTTATTGTTTCAGGTTAATTGGAGGGTACAAAGAAATAGGTTACAATGTTTGCATTTGTTAGGTAGAGTTCTTCTTATAATTGTATTCCACACCCAAGAGGTGCCATACACCCTGACATTGTGCCCATTAAGTGGCAGCACACCATCCTCCTCTCTCCTCCCCTCTCCCTGTTCCCTCGTTTCCCCACCCCCTGCCTTGAATTGATTTGTGTTTTTCTCTTATGTGGGTATGTATTAGATCATCTGCTGGCTTCATAATTAGTATTGAGTACATTGGATTCATGCTCCTCCATTCTTGTGATACTTTATTAAGAAGAATGGGAACATGCATTTTATTATACTATTTTATTTGCTCTGAAACCAGAAGCAGCTTCTGTAGGGCACAGTCTGTAACCCCAGCTTTCTCACCCTGGCATCCAGACATTTTTTTTTTTTTTTGAGACAGAGCCTCAAGCTGTCACCCTTGATAGAGTGCCGTGGCATCACAGCTCACAGCAACCTCCAATTCCTGGGCTCAAGCAAGTCTCTTGTCTCCGCCTCCCAAGTAGCTGGGACTAAAGGCACCCACCACAACGCCCGGCCAGTTTTTGGTTGTAGCCGTCATCGTTGTTTGGCGGGCCCGGGCTGGATTCGAACCGGCCAGCTCAGGTGTACATGGCTGGCGCCTTAGCCCGTTGAGCCACAGGCACCGAGCCAGGCATTTTTATAATCTAGTTTTCTTCTACCTAGAAAACTGATTCACTGATTTTTTTTTTTTTTTAGAGACAGAGTCTCACTTTGTCTCCCTCAGAAGAGTGCCATGGTGTCATAGCTCAATGGCAGCCTCCAACTCTTAGCTCAAGCAGTTCGTTTGCCTCAGCCTCTAGGCGCCTGCCATAATGCCCAGCTATTTTTAGAGACAAGGTCTCCCTCTTGCTCAGGCTGGTCTGGAACCTGTGAGCTCAGGCAGTCCACCGGCCTCTGCTTCCCAGAGTGCTAGGATTACAGGCATGAGCCACCTCACCCAGCCCTTCACCACTAATTTTAATTTCTTAGTTTTTCTTTTTCTTTCTTCTTTTTTTTTTTTTTTAATTAAATCATAGCTTTGTACATTAATGCTTCTTAGTTTTTCTTATAGGATTTTGGGGGGTCGGTCTGTTTTTTCTGCATCACTAGTATCTGCTCTGATTCATTATATAAGTAACAATGCCAGAAAATATTTCTTGCTTGACTTGCAGTGGTTCAGACTCTCAGGCTGTAGCATGCAGCACAGTCAGATCCCCACCCTAGGACTTCTGGTCTGAGGTGGAGGGTGAGAATTTGCATTTCTACCAGACTCCTAGTTGGTGCTGCTGCTATTGCTGATCCTGGTGTCCACACCTTGAGGTCCACTGCTGCAGTCCATCCACATGCATAGATGTCTTCAAGTGGCTTGGGAAGAAGGAGGCTTTGAAGTGATTTTGGTCAAGTTTATTGACCAATTTATTAGCTCTCTGGCCTTGGTTGGACAAGTTACTCAACCTTCATACCTCAGTTCACCAGTAAAGTTGGGACTGTTGAAAGAGTAAATGATTTAATATAGATAAAGCACCAGGAATAGTGCCTGGCAAATGACAAGTGTTTTATAAGTATTTTCTGTGATTGTTCTTCGCTAATGTTTTCTTCTTCTAAATTTTTTCTAGTAATGCATCCCCAATTAATAGAATTGTACAAATCAGTGGCAATTCCATGCCAAGAGGAAGTGGCTCTGGATTTAAGCCATTTAAGAGTGGACCTCCACGACGATTCTGAAAATGAGCTTTCTGCCACGGTTTTAAGATAATTTATTGAAACTCCTATAAACTTTACTTGACTACTTATGAAGAGGACCTCTGACTTGCTTAAGAGTTCTGTCAGACTTTTTTTTTTTTTTCTTTTTTAAAATTTAACATGATTGCTTTTCTCAAATTTGGAGATGTTTAAATAGTTTTGTTGTAACTTTTAATAGTTTTGTGTATTACTCAACTTTTTTTCTTGCAGCACCAAGACACATTTGAAAAGATTGGAATTGAGCCCGTTGTGTTGAATGCGGTGTGAATATAAGGAGTAGTGTGCGGCTGTGTGGTAGTGGTTTAATTTGCAGCCTTAGCTCTGTGGTGTCCGGCTCTAGACTTGCTTCTCACCACCAAGCAATTCCAGCCTCCATTTTGAAGGCTGTTTAAGCTTAAAAAGTCTGCTGTCTAATTTTTAGAAAATAAGATTGTTCCTTGCATTTCTGAGTATTATGTAACCTATTTTTGCAGAGGGTACTGTTACATTAAGTGCATCTGTGTATCCTGGTTTAAAAAAATGTAATCTTTTTTGAAATAAACCTTCATATTCTGTATAGTTGCTAAAGTGTTGAGAACCTTTTTAATTGTAAAGTGAGAACCAGATTTCAGTTTAGTGTAGCAGCACACTTGTTCAGGTTTGCATGGAATGAAACCAAATAGATTAATGAAACCTTGGCCATGAGGTTTGTTTTCCAAGGTTCTTAGACTGAGTTGTGCAGGTAAGTGCACTTTTAGGTAATCTGCACTGTTTGATGGATAAATTCCATCTCTGGGAATTGTATGGCTATTAATGTTTCCATGTTCCCAACTATGTTGAGAAGTGGAAAATAACCCAGGTTCTAGATTGGTGAATCAGTTGGGTTTTGTAAATACTTGTATGTGGGAAGACATTGTTGTCTTTTTGTGAAAATAAAAAACCACACCCGGAAGTGTATGTGTCTTTGTTTCCAACTTTTTAGGTTTTATTACTCCAGACCTTTCTGGAGTTATACCCAAAATCATTGACTAGGCATATAGCTATAAAGGCAGTTTTTTGGTCTTTGGTTCTAGGAAATCTAGCGTTGATGCTTCACCTCAGATAGCAACACATGTTAGAAAGTTTTTAAAAAGACATCTTTTCAAGGGAAGTCTTTCAAGGTAAAATCTGAATACCACCACTTTCATAAAATCTACTTGTGTCCCTTTATAGGAATCAGTGACAAATAATCTAAATAGGCTAGATTCTTGGATAATTCGGCTGTCTATATGCCCATACAAAGTGAAAGTCGGGCTAAGGGATCATTCTGAGGCTACCTCTTTGATGTAAGGAAGAATCTTTGTAGAAGTTCTTCTAAATACTTGTCCCTGGCTGGGCGCCCGTAGCTCAGTGGACAGGGTGCCAGCTACATGCTCTAGGGCTGGTGGGTTCGAACCCAACCCTGGCCTGCTAAATAAACAAGAAAAACATCTGGGCATTGTGGCAGGCGCCTGTAGTCCCAGCTACTAGGAAGATCTGCTAGAGAAAATCGCTTGAGCCCAGGAGTTTGAGGTTGCTGTGAGCTATGATGCTGAGGGTGACAAAGTGAAACTCTGTCTCAAATAAACAAATACATACATACATACTTGTCCCTGAGTGGGTATAGTCATCCCCATGAGACAGCTCAGACTTGCGAGTGCTGCGGGCAGTGAGGATCCTCCACTCTTGGGCACTTTGGGAAGCTAGCATTTTGTGTGGATTCCATATCCCATTGTGTGTCAGTCATTGAGGAAAAAAAATAGATTATTGACTTGTTTCAGTCTTTTTTGCTACGCCTACACTACACTATAAAAAGGTAATTTTTTCCTCAGGTTGCCATGGTTATAGCTTTCTCAAGTTCAGAGAACCCAACAAAACCATCTGAAATTTTGGCATTGAAGTTGAGAATAACTTTCAAGGTTCAGGGACACCAGCCTGCAGAGAACTGGCTGGCTTGGAGTCAATCATGGAAACCAAATTTAGAGGTTTTGTTAGGGAAGATGGGCTCCTCAAAGACAAGAGAAAGGAAAATTTGCTGAGTTTTGATGTATTTGCAATACATTTGCGATCCAAATGTTATTCACCACACTGTAGAATAGCGGTTCTCAACCTGTGGGTTGTGACCCCTTTGTAACAATAAAAATACATCCTGCATATCAGATATTGACATTACGATTCATAACAGTAGCAAAATTACAGTTATGAAGTAGCAACGAAAATAATTTTGTGGTTGGGGGTCACCACAACCTGAGGAAATGTATTAAAGCGTCGTGACATTAGGAAGGTTGAGAACCACTGCTGTAGAAGATTTCAGTGATTTAGAAATAGTAGCCAACTCTCAAGGTTCAAGAAAGGTAAGAGCCAGTCTTAAATTTGGACAGGATACTGCACTTAAGTTTAGGCAAGATACTGAGGTCAGAAACTACAAAATCCAAAAATAATTGTATAAGAAAATTAAAGGCTTAGGAATTACTTGAGAAAGATCCCCCAAGCTCTTAAATATGTAATGTAATGAAAAATATAAGAAATACCCTTGCCTGTATTTCCCTTGCTAGATTGTCACTTAACTCAGTTCCTCCATACTTAACCCCATCCCCCAAATTAAGTATTGAATCCTTAATGAAAAAGGGATCGGGTTTCACCCATAATTTTCACCAGTATCGTTCTGTACCAAATCCCCTTTGCCTACGTCTACATGGCTAAGCCTCATGTTCTTTGAGAAGACCATGTTCTCTGCTCCTAACCTTTTTGAAACTGCCCTGCCTCCTTTCAAGTGCCTTACTACTTCCCTCCTCGCTCACTTGGTTTCCGTCACCCTGGCTTTGTCCTGTTTGTTGAACACATCCCGTCTTGGACTTTTGCACTTACTGATTCCTTCATCTGGAATTGTCTTCCCCAGATACCCCCGTGGTTCAACGTCACTCCCTTCGGGTCTTTGCTAAAATACCATTTTCTCAGTGATGCCTTCCCTAATTTTATTTAGAACTGCCGCGTTCTTAACTCCCTTTCTCAGCATTCCCCCTCACTCTCACCATCTGATTTATAATCTTCCTTTTCCTACTTGAATGTGAGCACCCAGGGCAGCAGGTATTATCCGTTTTTTAATTTTCACTGCTGTATCCCCAGCACCTGGCATTTAGTCGCTACTCAATAAATATTTGAATACATAGGGGATTCAGAATTTTTTATAGGAGGAGCAATCTGGTGGAATAGGGGTCAGAGAAAGTTTTCCTTAAGTTTCTGGTGAGATCCATCAAAATATACACATATATTAATTCACATTGGGAGGCCAAGGCAGGAGGATCACTTGAGGCCAGGAGTTGGAAATCAGCCTGAGCAACATAACAAGGTCTCATCTCTACAAAAAATTAAATTACCCACTCATGGTGGTGTGCATGTAATCCCAGCTTCTTAAGGAGGCTAAGGTGGCGTGGAAGGATCACTTGAGTCTAGCCTGAGCAACATAGTGAGATTCTGTCTTAAAAAAAAAAGATGGGGGTGGCGCCTGTGGCTCAGTGAGTAGGGCACCGGCCCCACATACCGAGGGTAGCGGGTTCAAACCCGGCCCCGGCCGAACTGCCTCAAAAATTAGCCAGGTGCTGTGGCGGGCACCTGTAGTCCCAGCTACCTGGGAGGCTGAGGCAAGAGAATCACCTAAGCCCAAGAGCTGGAGGTTGCTGTGAGCTGTGACTCCACAGCGCTCTACCAAGGGCCATAGAGTGAGACTCTGTCTCTACAAAAAAAAAAAAAAAAAAAAAAAGATGGGGCTCGGTGCCGGTGGCTCAACGGGCTAAGGTGCCAGCCACATACACCTGAGCTGGCAGGTTCGAATCCAGCCCGGGCCCACCAAACAATGACAGCTGCAACCAAAAATAGCTGGGCGTTGTGGCGGGCTCCTGTAGTCCCAGCTACTTGGGAGGCGGAGGCAGGAGACTCGCTTGAGCCCAGGAATTGGAGATTGCTGTGAGCTGTGATGCCATGGCACTCTATCCAGGGTGACAGCTTGAGGCTCTGTCTCAAAAAAAAAAAAAAAAAAAGATGGTATATTTCTCAAGAATTTAATGAAGACTAGAATTTCTGAAGAATTTTGATAATATGAGGAACTGCTTTTCTGAAACATCTTAATTTTTCTACAATTATATTACCTGTTAACTTAATTCCTTTTACTTTATTCCCCATGCATCTGCCATCCCTGGCCTCTGGAAAGGCAGCCTGCAGGGGCTGCTTACCTGACTGACATCTAACTCCCACTGAACTGTTTGCTCTAAGAATATTCTAACCCTACTAAGATTGTATTACAGGCAAGACCCTCCCAACTGGGATGGCTTGCAGGGTTGTCCAGTATAAAGACTATAGGCTTCACAATGTGGAGAAATAGGCCAGAAAATCACCTTGGAATTATAGGCCAACTTGGCACCTGTAGCTCAGCAGCTAGGGCGCCGGCCGTATACACCAGGGCTGGTGGATTTGAACCTGGTCTGGCCAGCTGAACAACAATGATAACTGCAACGAAAAATAGCCAGGCATTGTGCCGGGTGCCTGTAGTCTAGATACTTGAGAAGCTGAGGCAAGAGAATCGCTTAAGCCCAAGAGTTTGAGATTGCTGTGAGCCGTAATGCCACACTCCACGAAGAGTGACTAGTGAGACTCTGTCTCAAAAAAAAAAAAAAAAAAAGAGCCATGGTGACTGACTCCTATAATCCTAAAATTCTGGGAGGCTGAAGTGGGTGGATCACCTGAGCTCAGGAGTTCGAGACCAGCTTGAGCAAGAGTGAGACCTCGTCTACTAAAAATAAAAAAAATAGCTGGGCACGATGGCACATACCTATAATCCCAACTACTTGGCAGGCTGAGGCAAGAGGATGTCTTGAGCCCAAGAGTTGGAGGTTGCCACTGTACCCCATGATTGAACTAATGTACACAGCTATGATTCAATAAAAAAAAAATAAAAAAAAAAGAGTTGGAGGTTGCTGTGAGCTGTGATGCCACTGCACTTTACCCACGGTGACAGCTTGAGACTTTATCTCAAAACTAAATAAATAAATAAAGTACAAGTATTACACTTTCTAGTTCTGTTTAGCTAATTTCTCCAAATTGGTTTTATCCTGTTTAATTTTTTTTTTTTCTCCTGCCTCCACCTCCCAAGTAGCTGGGACTACAGGCGCTCGCCACAACGCCCAGCCATTTTTTTTTTGGTTGCAGCCATCGTTGTTTGGCGGACCCGGGCTGGATTCAAACCCGCCAGCTCGGGTGTATGTGGCTGGCGCCTTAGCCCGTTGAGCCACAGGCACCGAGACCTGTTTAATTATTTTTTAAATTTTTTTATTTTTTTTTTGAGACAGAGCCTCAAGCTGTCACCCTGGATAGAGTGCTGTGGCATCACAGCTCACAGCAACCTGCAATTCCTGGGCTCAAGCGAGTCTCTTGCCTCCACCTCCCAAGTAGCTGGGACTA
>CAUYRH010034524.1:0-25672 GCA_963574655.1 Perodicticus potto
ATTTTTTTAATAATTTTATTAAATCATAATTGTGTACATTGGTGCAATCATAGGGCAGAATGTGCTTCATATACAATCAGAAACATTTTGATCGTACTGTGAGAGATAGCCCTCATAGCATTTTCTTAATCACTATATAAAAACATTGATACTCCACATTTAATAAGTTTCACCAGTACCCTACTAAGATGCACCGTAGGTGTGATCCCACCAATTGCCTTCCCTCCACCCATCTCCATCTTGGGTAACCACGATTATGGGTTTGGTGATTCAGGGTAGATTATTTGAGAACTATTCCTTTTTTATGTATTTATATATGTAACTGTTGAAATACCTTTATTTTGTGTACACAAGTCAAGAGCTATATATGTGTTAGCTGTGTAGTATTATTACTTTTGTCTGCGAGTCATTCTTTTCATTAGGTAATGTGTCTTGGAGATCGGTTCCTATCAGTACCCACAGATACGCCTCAGTTTGTAACTGCCCTGTGGCATCCCAGGAATGGACCTAACCAAGTTCATTTATCTGTTACTCTATTGATGGATACCAGGATTGTTTCTACCTTTTTGTTATTAAAAATATTGGTATTTCTCTTCTCTAGGATTTAGCACAATGTCTTGTGCATATTGGTACTTGATAAACACTCGTGGAATTGACCAAATCAAGGAATCCCAAGTTCTTTTAAGTTAACTTTTCAAGAGATCAGGAATGAGAATCGCTTTAAGGCAGCCTGTAGAAATTTACTGGAGGATGACCTATATTTGTAGTTGAATGTGAAGAATATGAAGAATTTCCAGGAGCCAAATGAAGATTAAAGAAGTAGAAATGAAGGCCTACGAAGAAAGATTAAAGTGAGTCTGAGAGTGAACTTGGTGATATTCTTCCTATGTGAGGATTAACGTTCTGTCCATAAAGATAAAGAAGCAGGAAAGGACTACAAACTTGTTAACTCAATTATTAGACCTAGAATAATTGTGAGTTCCCCCTCCTGGAGTCTTTGAAAAGCAAATTTATTTCTCCTCTTTAGGAAGCCCTGTCAAAGTCATCTTATCTAATTGCAAGAAGCTAGATTACATGGACTCTTAGGGATCTTTCCTTAAGGAGGACTTAATAGCTCTTAATGCTCTCTTTAAATCCTTAGCTTGAGCTATTATGATTGATTCAGCCTTGGGGGCATGATTATTATGTTAATGATCAATGAAATGTAAGCATTCCCTAAGTCTTCTGTTTAATTTCACTGTTCCTAACTTTAGATTTTTTCACTTTTTAACTATCTTTCCCTGGAAATAAACTCTCTTAGGAATGTTGGTCCTTGAAGTCTGACATTTGGTTCTTTAATGTTTATTTAGGCTACAATTCCTTCAGCTTTAGTGGCTTGATGGATTTTGAATACAGGCCTAACCTTAGAAATATATATTCATGTGCCAGACCCATGTCTTAAAAGATTGTTATCTTCTCTACACATTCAGGTTTTTGTTTCCCAAACATCATTTACTCCATCATCTCATCTGAGAGTTACCATCTGGGTGGGACTGAAGCTCACTGTCTCAGTGGCCCTGGCCATTTGTCTCAGCCCTCAGTACTGCAGAATTAATTGACTCACATTTTGACAACAGCTGCTGCATCATGCTTTTCTCTGCTAGTCCTTCTCCGATGCATGCTGGGGTTTGCACTTTCAGCCACTGTTTGCTGTGGGAAACCTGGGAAATCGGTATGAGAAATTAATCAATCATGTCCGCTGTTCATTTATTGTCATCTGAGTATTGAAGTTTATAAGCTTTGATTTAGCCTCACATTTTCTTTTAAGGAAGAAGCTAACTTGTGGCTCCACATAGTGAAATGAGGGGCTCAGTACACCCTCAAGTGCTGAAATCCTAGCTCAGACTCTGTGGTGATCAAGGCAGCCACTTCTGTCTATTGCGCCTCCTTTTCCTTGTGTGTACTTCCCTCATCCCCTTTTTGTTGTCTCAATAGCAGTCCTGGAATACATTTTTACTTAAAGACTTTATAAGTAAAAGTGGTAAAGTTTGTAAAAAATTTTCCCTTAGAAGCATGTTACCAGAGAGGTTTTGATTCTTAAAAAAAAAAAAAAAACATAATAAGCCTTTTTGATAGATTGTAAACAATTTATAGTAGGACAGGGAAAGGAGGATTAGAATCTTAATAGCTGGTACCAGAATTCTTCCCTGGCTGAGAACTTTCCCTAAAAGGAAACCCATTTAATAAGATTCTAGGATAATAAGTTGAGTCTCAAAGGGCAGCACTTGCTAAAGGAGGAAAGAAAATAGAGAGTGAAACTGCACTACGAAGAAATATAAAGGATTGGGATGGAAATGAGAGCCAGGCCAGGGAATGTGGCGGAGGAACTCAAGAATAGGAATTTTGTATATTTAATTTAAAGAATTTGCCTATATATGTGTGTGTGTGTGTGTATGTGTGTGTGTGTATGTATGTATCTACCTATTTATATCTATCTATCTATCTATCTATCTATCTATCTATCTATCTATCTATCCATCCATCCATCCATCCATCCATCCATCCATCCATCCATCCATCATCCATCCATCCATCCAGGGTCTCATTCTATCTCCTGGGCTAGAGTGCTGTAGCATCATCATAGCTTACTGTAACCCCAAACTATGGGACTCAACAGATCCTTATGTCTCAGCTTTTTGAGTAGCTGGTGCTATAGGCATGAACCTGGCTAATTTTTCTATTTTCCCTATGATGCTCAGGCTGGTTGTGAACACCTGACCTCAGGAAATCCTCTTGTCTCAGCCTCTCAAAGTGCTGGGATCACAGGCAGGCATGAGCCACTGTGCCTGGCCAGGTTTGCTTTTATATATTCAGCCCCCTCTCTCATTATTGATAATTCAATAAAATTTGTTATTTATGTAAGAATTTTGCCAGAGGGGTTATTTTAAATTGAGGAATTAGGCCTAATTCTTTTTCTGCATCAACAAGGGAAAGAGTAAAGAAGCAGACAGTGAGATAACTCATGAACTAAATTAATTCATTGGAATTTGTTGTCCATTTCTTTTGCCCCCCTCTAGAATTTGTAGAGGCCCTGGAGAGGGGTTAGATTTTTCTAGGCAGAGAATTGGGTTTCTAGCAAATTACACCTCTGTCTTACAGAGAAGAAAAACCTCAACTGAAATCCAGGTTATGGGATGGGTAGTACAAAGTTTTCTGAAGTGGATAAATCTAATTAGAGGAATAATATAGCATAGTGAGCAGAGTGATGGTTATGTCCCACCCCTTCTAAAAAAGGGATATATCTATTTGAAACCCACAAATGTGATCTTATTTGAAAAAAGAGTCTCAAGATGAGATCATCCTGAAATAGACTAGGCCCTAAATCCAAAGGCGAGTAGTGTTATTATATGAAAAAAGAAGGGGCAAGAACACAGAGAAAAAGGCCACGTGGAGACCAAAGCAGGGATTGGGGATCCCTGGAGCCACAGAAGCTGGACGTAAGGCAAGGAAAGATTCCCCCTCAGAGCTTTAGCACACCGAGACCTTACCCACACCTGGTTTCGGATTTCTGGCCCCAGGATGGTAAGAGTACACATTTCTGCTGCGTTACGCTTCCCAGTTAGTGGTAATTTGTTGCAGCAGCTCTAGGAAACAAATACACATAGTGACCCACCAGCCCAATCCAATTTCGTCTCATCCTATGGCATTCTTCTCTTTGTCAGGGAGAAAGAGGGCCGAAGAACAGCTTCTATGGGGTCATAGAATTCAAAATATTTACTTATTTGAGACAGACTCTTGCTATGTCACCCTCGGTAGACATTAGCGATTCTCTTGCCTCAGCCTCCCAAGTAGCTGGGACTACAGGTGCCGGCCACAACGCCCAGCTGTTTTATTGCAGGTATCATTGTTACTTAGCCGACCCAGGCCGGGTTCAAACCCACCAGCCTTGGTGTATGTGGCTGGCACCATAACCACTGTGTTACAGGCACCGAGCCAGAATTCAAAATTCTCTGGAAACATGTTTTCAGCTCTTTTTGTCTTTACCAATGATTCCAAGGAAGGTGGTGTTGCTGCTGCCTCTGTCACTCGGTGAGTAGCACAGTGCAGTCAGTGGTGGGTCTTTGGTCTTCCGGCTGCATTAGTGATTGGGACCTTGTTCTTTGAACGTGTCTGGGCGAGGATGTTTGTGCACGCTTGCTGACAAGTGCGGGAAGTAATAATGTGGGTTTGATCAGCCAAGCCCTGGAGGTGAAGCTTGCTCTCGGAATAGCTCTCAATCAAGCTTTGCTCTCCTGCCCCTCATCGCCTTGTAGGAAGGAGCTGGTGCTGCTCAGGTGTGGTCGGCATCATCCCGAAACTCGTTCCCTCCCAGGGACAGGCCTTAGAAAGACTTGGAAGCACAAGGGCTGTCCAGACGGAATCAGGCATGTGTGTCCCTCCTTCTCATAGTGCCTGGCTGATACTCTGCGGACAGCCCTTGTAGTCCTTGTTGCTTATATATTTTTTCATAGAACAAATTCAGCAAAGGCCTTGTCATTTGTCAGGAGGCAAAAACTTCTCCCTTGTATGTGAGCATTTGCTGCTGGGGGAGTCTGTCACTTCTGAGCAGCTCTAAAGAAACACTGGAGAAAGTTAAAAACAATAAAGACGCACAAGGACGGAAGGTTGGGAAGCCAAGGTACAGAATAAGGATGAATGTTAAAATCATTGCAGTAAGTACTGAACTAAACACAAACCTAACGACAACTGCATAAGGCAGCCTTCCGGCGACGGGAAGCCCTTCCGGCGACGGGCCCAAGCGTCCGTGATATAGACGAGATGCCCTGTCGTGTCTCTGGCGACCGAGATGTGATGTCTTCAGGAGCTTCGAAACCTTTTGGTGTTTCCCAGCTGGCAAAAAGGAGAGTGAAGGCAGGAGATTATATCGAAGACTCAAGTTGTGTTCATATTCTCTGTTGCTCTTTGAGATCCCGAGGGAATATTTTTTTCTTTTTGCCTATTTCTGTGTTTCTGGCCACGTTCCACATGGAGGGAGATTGCCCACAAAGAAAGACATTAGTCACCCTGACACCTAACACTCCAAGAAACAAAACAGAACAGCTCCGAGGCGAGGAAAACTACGGGAGTCAGAACTTTGCCAAGGCCTTAATTAGGGTTGGAGTAACCTTAGCCATTTCCCTCCTGTGTCTCTTTTGAACCAGAGCTACCACCTTGTTGCTTTTTTTCAACAGGATTTAATACTTACATTTATCCAGGAATTATCCGGAAAACTGCTAATTTTATTTGTCCTGTTAGCCTGTTATTTCAGGTTAAATCTATAAACACAAATTATTAGGGCTGTAACCCTGATGCCACTAATTTTCTCAGGCCTCATGGTAAATAGTATTATAGCAAAGTCCTGTTTAAGTAGCTCCTAAGTAATCAGACGGCTCCATTAATCTGAAGGGCTTTTACTGTGCTCCATTGTGTTGTGAGGGAAATGGGGGCAAAGTCACGGAATCAATTACACAACTTCAGCACAGGGAGTTGGAAGTAAAAACACCTTTCAGGATATGTTTTCTGTGTCTAACCCACGTATGGATGATAATCTTACCCAGAATCCTTGGGAATTAGGGTTAGAAAAGGCTTTGCAAAATATTGTCTAATTCAACTGTCCTTGGTGAAGGGAGGACAGGACAGCGTGACATAAATTGCAGGGTCGACAGCAGTGTTTTTTGGCCTTTTTTTATCTCCTGGCACACTTGAACCTATAGTCAAATTCCTGTGGTATACTTAAATTATGTTGATAAAAAAATTTGAAAAAGAATAGACTTACTGTGCTTTGAACATCTTTCAAAAATAATTTAATTAATGATCTTTAAAAATTTTTGTGGCACACCTGAGATCCTCTCACAGCACACGGGTTGAAAATCACTGGTCTAAAGTCTCCAGCCCTTCAGTGGCAGAGCTGGATGCAGAACATCAGCCTCTCATTTCCCATTTGACTATTTAATCCAGAATAAACGGCTTGGAGCAGTTCCTAGACCATCACTTGCCAAAATGAACAAACTCACAAAAACTATGTTTGGGCCAGGTGTGGTGGCTCCTCCCTGTAATCCCAGTGCTCTGGGAGGCCGAGGTGGGCGGATTGCTTGAGCTCAGAAGTTCAAGACCAGCCTGAGCAAGAACAAGACCCCATCTCTACGAAAATAGAAAAACTGAAGCCAGAGGATCACTTGAGCCCAAGAGTTTGAGGTTGCTGTGAGCTATAATGCCATGGCACTCTACACAGAGTGACAGAGTGAGAGAGACTGTCAAAGAAAACAAAACAACCCCCCCAGCACCCCGACACATTTACTATCATCCTTATATTTCTTAGTAAAATGGGAAAATTAATTAATAAATGTTTGAAAGGACAGTGAAAACAGAGTTTTCTACTCTATCTTCGACTAAAGGGAACTATCAATTTTCCAGAATAGACTAAATCTGCTACTACTTTGCTCTAAATTCTGCAATATTTGTGTTCTTGCCTCTTTTTTTCTCTTCACTTGATGCAGTATTGTTCAGGATTCTGTTTTACATGTGGGATAAGTTTCTAAAGACTTGAGGTAATTCCAGATTAACATTCCCATTGGGTGAAAAGTGAAGTGAAGACAGCGCATTTTGGGAGACGGTTGATCTTCCTTACACTGGGGCAGGCCTAATGTAACAGCTTCAACAGGACCCAGCGGTACGTTGTGTTCTGCTGTACCTGGACAAGCAGAGCCACCCATCCCTGTGCCTGTGGCTGTCCTTGTCCTCTGGTGGTCACATCCTCTGCAGCCCCCCAGCATTCTTACGCCCCACGCCGCCTCCCAGCTACCTAGTGCTCCTTAGCCAAGCTTTGTTCCACCTGTGGACCTTCTTTCTCCTGTCAACTTGAATATCCATTTGGAAGGAAGGAGAATATAATTTACGATGTAAGTGTGGGTGGCGGATGACTTACTGTATTTGCATTTTTGCTTCTCAGTTCACGAGAATGTTGCTCTAACAGTGAGATTTGAGAATTAATGCTGGGTGTGTTTTGGGAAGAGCAGATTATTCCTAACTCCTTCGATGCTGCCGACAGTGACAGTCAAACTACTTAGGAAAGTTTGCTTGTGCAGTTTTACTAATGATCTCTGTTTCAGACATTTAGCATCGAGTATTTGGGAAATCCAGGTTAAAATAAGGGGCACCAAAAATGAGATTCTTTTAAAATGTTTTTAAAAGAAGAAAGACTTAAAATCTTCTCCTTCACAATCTACATGGTAACATGTGCATGTTGAGGGGATGTCGTTTATATTTGTATATGGGAAATGTGAGGTCTAGGAAGGACAATCAATGTTTTTTTGGGGAAGACAGAGGCTAGAGTGGGGTGGCATCATTGTAGCTCACAGCAACCTCAAAGTCCTTTTGAGGAGGATTCAAGTGCTTCTCTCCCTTCAGCCTTCCAAGTACCTGGAACTACAGGCACCTGCCAGCACACCGGCTACATTTTTCTATTCGAAGTAGAGACGGGGTCTCACTGCTCCGGCTGGTCTCCCAACATCTGACTTCAAGTGCTCCTCCAGCTTTAGCTGGCCTCCCAGAGTGCTAAGATTACAAGCATGACTATGAGGTAATGATCTCTGTTACCTTGCCCCGTTAAATTTATCCTTAATAGTTAAATGCCTACTTGGGATTTTTTTTTAGTATCTTAAAACATAAAGTAGTTGACTCTTGAACAACTCTGGGGGATTATAGATGCTGACCCCTTTATCGTCAAAAATCTGAGTATAACTTTTGGCTCCCCTAAAACTTAACTACTAACAGCCTCCTGCTGACTAGAAGGGATATTGATAACAGAAATAGTTGATAAACACGTATTTTGCATGTTCTATATATTATATGTTGTATTCTTACAATAAAATAACCCGAAGAAAAGAAAATGTTATTAATAAAAGTATAAGGAAGAGAAAATTCATTTACAGTACTGTCTCATGTTTATCGATACTGTAAATTTGCATCATCTGCTTGCAAGGAAAGTTGTCTGTCTGCAGTGATGGGCAAGCCGGCTGCAGACCTCAATCCGCGGTGCACGGCGAACAATTACTCTTTTTCTTGTAATGTCATGACTTTTCTTGGGGATCACTGCCGTCATCACCAGTGGCACTTTGTATGGGTCTCATGGTATTACTCAAAGCTTGTTACACTAAACACAAAGCAAAATACACAAGAACAGTGAGGGCTGATTTTTTTTTACTGAGATATGAAGTTTACTGGAGAGAAGGAACTGCTCACTCAGTTGATGAGTGGCACATCTTAGCATTTTAAGCAGACACTGGCAACACTTGAGCTCAACACAACAGCAACAGGAGGTGGCCACAAAATTATTACCATAGTACAGTGTGTGCTGTAGTTAATTTTATGCATTTATGATTCAATACTGCATCTTTATGTGTGTCTACATTTCTCTCACCTGTGAACTGGGGCCATGTACCGTCTGTATTTGCCTGTGTAACTTTTGATAAATTTTAACTTGTTACAGTAGATCTGTGCATATTTTATGATAGTAAATCATTAAATAGACTGGTAGCTACACATATTTTATGCAGTCATGATGTACCTAACTTTTTCTTAATTATTTGATATTTCTAGCCTAGATGGTTCGTCTTTGAGTTTTTTTCAAATTGTTGCAAATCTCCAAAAGACTTTTCCAATACGTTTATTGAAAGAAATCTACTTATAAGTGGACCTGCCTGCTGGTGTTCCAGTGTCAACTGTATATTAAAAACATTTTAGGTAAAAATGATTCGGGAATTTCAACAGGAACTTTGACCAGTAATATTGAAACTCAGTACTTTTTTGCTGAAGTTTCTGAATCCTGATGTAATTTGGTGCCATGAGCCACTCTTTGAGGAGAAGGAGGGCTTTTCCATTAGTGCGTGTGAGCTTCTCGGTCAAAGGCCTGCCTTGTTTCCACAATGTGACAAACACACAGATGCCAGATGCCAGCGGGAAGGGGAGCACCCTCTTCAGTGTGGGGAGCAGGCCTCTGAATCACGTATCATTATCAGAGAAAAGAGCACATCTTCAAAATAGTCTTTCCTTCTCATTATAAATATGATGTGAGTATAAAGTGAATGATAAAGGACAGGAGAGAAAGAAATGCTCACGCTTTGTTTTAGTGAACTTGGTAGTACACACAATGTGCTATCTACTTTATGCATCGTTTTTTCTTTTGAAGATATTTAAAAAATTCCAACTTTGAAAAGTACAATAAAAGCAAAACATGCAGTCAAAAAGCAAACCGATACACCATGAAATTTTAAAGAGTTTCTCCGAGTCGGGCAGCGCCACCCTGGACGTGGGTTGGGAGCTCTGTGGAGGGAATGTGAGGGGAAGGCCGTGGGACGAACTGGGAAGGGAAGCGAAGAGAAGATCTGGCGGGTTACAGGTGTGCAGGTGCTTTACTGGGAAAGTCCCCGGTTACGGAAATTGGTTGATGGCTTCTGATTTTTTGAACTTAAATTTTGTTTTTCTTTAATAAAGGCATTTATAAGAAATAGCCTCACGTGAAGCTCTATTTACATTTGCGAATCAAGCTTCGGTAAGGTCATTGAGGGAGCTTAGCTGGCTTTGTCTGCTCAGGGTTTCTTCCCGCCAGGTCTCCATTTTTTTGAGGTTTTTGGCCGGGGCTGGGTTTGAACCCACCACCTTCGGCATATGGGGCCGGCGCCCTACTCCTTTGAGTCACAGGCAGCACCCAAGGGTAGGCTTTTTTTTTTTTGGTAGTGACTGAGTCTCATTTTGTCACCCTCGACTGGAGTCACAGTTCACAGCAACCTCCAACTCCTGGGCTAAGGCAGTTCTCTTGCCTCCCGAGTAGCTGGGACTACAGGCGCCTGCCACAACGCCCGGCTATTTTTTTGTTGCAGTTTGGCCAGGGCCGGGTTTGAACCCGCCACCCTCGGTATATGGGGCCAGTGCCCTACTCACTGAGCCACAGGCGCTGCCCCCAGTCTCCATTTTAATTTACTCCGACAGTACTCACGGACAAGAAAATTCAGACAGCATTGAAATGTGTAAAATGAAAATCCAATGCGTCCTTTTGTGTTCCCAAACTACAGTTCAACTCTGATAGAAGTAACATTTTAAAACTTCTTCTCTTCTCAGTTTTTTGGTTTTTACCTTCGTACTTCTAAAGAGTCGTGTACACATTTCTTTCTTTATTAATTTTAACTATTATCTATTTTTTTCTAGTTCTGAAAGATGAGAATTTTGGCTTCCTTTTATTTTTTCTTCCCAATGCCTTTCTTTTTTCTTTTCTTTTCTTTTCTTTTTTTTTTTTTTTGAGACAGAGCCTCAAGCTGTCATTCTGGACAGAGTGTCATGTCATCACAGCTCACAGCAACCTCCAATTCCTGGGCTCAAGCGAGTCTCCTGCCTCTGCCTCCCAAGTAGCTGGGACTACAGGCGCCTGCCACAACGCCCGGCCATTTTTTGGTTGTAGCTGTCATTGCTTGGCGGGCCCAGGCTGGATTCGAACCCGCCAGCTCAGGTGTACGTGGCTGGCGCCTTAGCCCATTGAGCCACAGGCGCCGAGCCCTCAATGCCTTTCAATTTCTATTAACATTAAACTTTATTTTTTTGGTTCTTCCATTATTTACTTTACCATGTAAGTTAACATACTGAGGCCTCTTTTGTGATCTATCCAATTTGAATTTGTTATCATTTGTTTAAGAAGTTAACCTCCCCCACTTGTCTTCATCTCCCCTTGGCCTGCTTTGCTGTCCTCCTCCAGCTTGTCTGAGTTATACCATTGCTTTTGCCCCATTATCATTTGAAACATTTGCATCTCATTCTATCACCACAATTGCCTTCAATATTTTATTCATGTCTGATGTTAATGGGAGATAAACACTGTTGATGCTTAATTTTGGACATACTGTTTTTTGAGCAGCTGCCATCTTAGAATTATTTTTTTCATCAAATCTTAGAGGTTTTCATTGTTCTTAGCTCTCACGGCTCTACCTTTTTTTGGATTCCTTCTCTGCACTGCTTGAGCATATCCTCTATGTTTTTGGAAAATGAGCATGAGATGTAAATCATTTGAATCTTTGCATACATGAACTTATCTTTATTTTTGGCCTCAAAATTACTGGTCTGAATTTTATAGAATTCTAAATTCAAAAAAGTTCTCCTTAAGATGTTTAAAAGTGGGTGGTGCCTGTGGCTCAAAGGAGTGGGGCGCCAGCCCTGTATACCGGAGGTGGCTGGTTAAAACCCAGCTCCAGCCAAAAACTGCAAAAAAAAAAAATAATAATAATAATAAAAATACAATCAAATAAAATAAAAAATAAAAAAATAAGATGTTTACAAGCATAGCTCTATTTATTTCTAGAATCAAGTTATTCCAATGTCCAAAGCCAATCTGATTCTCATGCCCTTTTTAGGATATCCCATGCTTTATCTTTTGTCTTGGTGTTTGGTAAAATTTAGGCATTAGGTTTTGGTTTCATTCATTACAGAAAACCAGCACAGGTAGATGTCAGTGTTATTTCTGGCATCCCTGAACTTAAGCAGGATCTATAACCACGTGCTTGAGCCAGTTTCTCTAATATCAAATCAGTGTAATAATGGTATTCCAAGCAAGACATATTCAGATTATCGTCAATATCTAGATTCTTACTTTCAAATAGAGGTAAGCATTTTAGGTTTAATTTTTAGTAAGAAAAAACGATTTCCTTGTATTTTAAAATTCTATCAAAGTATAAATGTACATTTATTATGATAAGACTAAAATGGAACCCTAATAATTAATGATGATTATACAAATATTAATATTAACATTATCATCACAAGACTAAATTGGAACCCTACTAATTAAAAATGGTTATCAGAATATTAATTATATTGATTAAAAAGACTAAATTGGAACCCTACCTAATTAACAATGGCTATCAGAATATTAATTTTATTGATTAAAAATAATTAAGAATTTTTAAATATTTTCATAAGCAGGAAAATAGATTGACAGTTAATATGACACTAGAAGAGGATCTTTCAGCTAGATTATCCCCACTCTGTCTTCTCAACTCAGGCAACTCTTTCTGCCTGGCTTCTCTTTCTCTCTATCATGTCCTGGAAGCTCTCTCCAGGTTGTAAATTAGGCCAACTGGAGTCTCACTTCACTGTTTCCCTTCATTGTGCTTTGTTCCTTGATGTCTAATGTCTTAAAAAATGTTTTATGTATTTTGTCTCGTTTTAGATCTTAAAGCAGAAGGGTAAATATGGTCTCTATTATTCTATGTTGACCAGAGGGAACAGTACTATACACGTGAATTCTTATGTGAAAGAAAATCTCCTAAATCCAGCAGAATAGCACTCACAATGAATTAGCTTCAAGACCCAGACCTAATAAAGAATTAAAAAGAGAGTGACCAAAAGGAGAAAAATGAGGAGCTCTAAACACATTTGTTCTCACTATACTACTGAACTATATTAAAGAATGATTTAAGAAACAGTTGACTCTGTGGAAACTTTCTAGTTTGAATTGTATCCCCAAAAAGATTTTCTGAAGCTCTAACCCCCAGTGCCTCAGCATGTGACCTTATTTGGAAATCATGTCTTTGCAGATGTAATTAGTTGAGCTGAGGTCGCACTGCAGGAGGGCGGGCCCTTACTCTAGTGTGAGTTGGTATCCTTAAAAGAAGACATTAGCAAAACACAGAGTCGCGAGGGGAGAACACCATGTGATGACAGAGGCAGAGACTCTGTGATGCAGCTGTGCGCCAAGGCCCGCCAAGGACTGGCAGCAGCCCCCCGAAGCTAGGCAGGAGGTATTCTCCTCAGAGACTCAGAGAGCATGGGCCTGCTGCTACCTCGGTTTATACTTCCAGCTTTCAGAGCTGCGAGAGGATAAAGCGATGCTGGTCGAAGCCACCTCATTTATGGTAATTTGTTATGGCAGCCCTGGGAATCTAATACAGAGACTATAATTTCTTTTAAGTTATTAAAATGATTCTTAGTTCACGAACCCTTTTCAGTTTTTGAAGCTGAATGATAACAGTATATTCTAGGCATGAGGCTTCTTCTAGAAAATATGCTACTCAAAATATTTTTCTGATCTATGTATTTTTTGCATATATAAAGAGTGGTGATATTATTAAAAGTGCCATTTGAAGTGAATGTCTATTTAATATCCCAAATGGTGCGGCGACAGCAGGAGCGAGTTAGTAGTTGACAGTTTTGAAAAAATTATCTTGCCCTATTAAAATTTGACTAATAAAAATTGGAAAATTAACCAATTTTGAATAAAATTTCAGACTTGTTCTTGTGTCCCTAAGGTTCATTCCATGATGATTTTTAGCTTTGACTAGATATTGATTTTTATTTGTGGCAATTTGGTTTTTTGACCAGTACATGTATTCAGAGTACTTCTACCACGAAGTGTTAGAGGTAATTCTCCCTATAAATCTGCCTGGAGTCTTTCTGGATCCCCCTGTCCGGGCTGCATCCCCGAGCATCTTACTCTATGGCTTCTGGGTGGGCTGTGAAGAACCCAGGAAGGCCACCAGATGCTGAGATATTTACCCCTTAGTTCCCTTCTGTAGACTTGTTTGGGGCCGGCTGAGGATTAGTCAAGTGGTGTCCCTGCTCCTCCCAAGGTGACCTTCTCATTATGACTCTCTAATTCCAAGATGTGGAAATTCAGATTTGAAAGCTCAGCCCATGTGTGGTCCCTTCCAGCCAGTAGTGGTGACAGCTCCTCTGTTAGTAGTCCCAAGGGACTGCATGACCCCTTGCACTTTTCTAGACCCTTTTTCAACTGTCCCACTAAAAGCCCTCCTGAACTAGTCCTAATTTTGCTTTTGCCATCCTTTTCCTGCTAGGACTATGATTTATCCAGACCATTTGGTAAACTTCACTTTGGGTAAAACAGAAGACCATGATGGAACGTAATCTCCAGCCCATAACCAAACTACAGAAGAGAAGCCTATTAAAAAAAAATTCTACTTCTGATTTTTCAAGTGACTATTGATAAATGTTTTTCTAATAAAACAAGAGAACAAAATTATGCAAAGAATTCATTTAATTTTTTAATCCCCTCCCTGCCCCCTCGCACCCTCTCTAAGATAGTCACCTTCTGTCATTACACATATGGACCTAGACTCTTAACGCTCATCCTTTAGCAAAGATTAAGAAATGACTTTTTTGCTTCTTATATTAGAAAACCCTGAGTGTGAATTCAGGTTGCCACCTGACTGTCCTCTCTTTGTATTTTTAGTAATGTGCCCATACCTCCCTCAGTCTGGCTGTATTCTGGCACTCTGTACTCAAAGCTGTCATCAGAAGGCTGCACCCTATTTAAGTCTGCTGTGGCTGTTTTCTTTTAAAATCCCTTATTAATAACTATTTCTTAATGTGACATGTACTGTTATTTTGATATGACTTCCAAAGTCATAAGCAACTCTTTTCCTGGGAAAACTTCCCACTTTTTTTTCTTTTTGACCAGTATATTTTACTTAACCTCTGTGGCATTTTGTAGAACTTCTTGCTTGCTTTTTGTCTAAGATCTTAGGAGGTCATTATTCCTTCCCTAATTGCTCATATGGAGCAGGATGGTTTGCTTTAAAGTAAAGGGGAGACTTTCTTGGGAAAAGACTATTTGGGGGAATTTCTTTTACTGGTGGTTCAAGTCCATAGACTGCTTGGGCTTTAGGGACCTTAGAAATAATCTGATTTAAAGAGCTACATTCATAGAGGAAAAAACCAGGTGAGGCCAAGTATTTGCTGGAGAATATATAACTAATTTTTGGCAGAATTAAAACTAGAATCCAAGTCTTAAAATTTGGGGTCTACTGCCTCTTGTACTTCACTATACTTCCTTTAAAAAATTACCAAGTCGATTCTTATTAATTTATAGTAGTTATGTTCTATAAAGTTGCCACGAACACTGGAGTACCGACAATTGAGCTGTTGCTCCTCAGGGAATATAGGATTAGAGTCCTGAACATAGCATTTTTGTTAACCAGTCAGTATATAACCTTGATTTGTGTTCTTGTTTTCTATTTAAAGACATATTATTCAATATACTGGTTGTCCATAAAGTTCACGTGCAATTTACTACGTTAAATTAGTTTAAATCACACATGAATTTTACTTTATGCCCACCCTGTGTGTGTGTGTGAATATATATATATTTCTTTTTCTTAGACAGAGACTTACTTTGTTGCCCTCAGTAGAGTGCCATGGCATCATAGTTCACAGCGACCTCAAACTTTTGGGCTCAAGCAATCCTCTTGCCTCACCCTCTAGGCTATTATTTAATATATATTGTTCATTTATTAACATTGAACTCATGACCAACTATGCTACAACCCACGCCTGAAAGCAGGCGATTTAATACATATATTTTCTCCACAAGGCACATCCCAGCCTTCTCCAAGGAACTGCAACACCTCAGCACTGTGCTTGGGGACCATTTCGAGCAGCAAATGATCCCTCCAAAAAAGATGAAAATGGAAAAGATGTGGCACTATGTAGATTGTGTAAAGGACTCTTGTTTATGATAGCAGAGCAGGGTATAGCCTTGATCACTTCAGCTGGGAACACGCATTTTGAGCCGCTCAAAGTTTTTACCACTCTGTACATGTCTGTGAATGATGCAAAAGTGTCCCTAAGTTTGATTTTCTAAATATATTTTAGTGAGTAGACAAATGTGCAAATATGGAACCTGGGAATAATGATGATCAACTATATAGAAAAATATATGAATGGGATAAATTATAGGTACAAAAGAGGTATTGTGACAACAGTGAAACCTCTTAGTATAGACGCAACTAGAATTTTTCTTAAAGAACGCCTGTCTTAAAAAATTTTTTTCTATTTTCTTTATTATTATTATTGTTGTTGTTTTCAGACAGAATCTTACTATGTCGCCCTCAGTTGAGTGTTGTGGCGTCATAGCTCACTGCAACCTTAAACTCTTGGGCTCAAGCAATTCTCTTGCCTCAGCCTCCCAAGTAGCTGGGATTACAAGTGCCCATCACAACACCTGGCTATTTTTCCAGATGAGGTCTCGCTCTGGCTCAGGCTGGTCTCAAACTGGTGAACTCAGGCAATCCACTCCCCTCGGCCTCCCAAGTGCTAGGATTACAGGTGTGAGCCACTGTGCCATGCTTCCTACTTTCTGTATTCTTCTCCTGGTACTTTCTTTGTATGTGTATAGATAGAGTCTTACTCTGGCCCTCTGCCACCCTGGGTAGAGTGCTGTAGCATAATAGCTCACAGCAACTTCAAACACCTGGGTTCAAGTGATCCTCCTGCCTCAGCCTCTTGGGTAGCTGGGACTAGGCACCCACCACAATGCCTGGCTAATTTTTTTCTATTTTTAATAGAGACAGGGTCTCATTATTACTCAAACTGGTCTTGAACTGCTCATTTCAAGCGATCCACTGCCCTTGGCCTCCCAGAGTGCTGGGATTGCAGGTATGAGCCACCATGTCTAGCCACTCCAGGTACTTTCTTTGCTCCTCTTTATAGCAAAACTTGAACCTAGTTCTGCTTCACACCTCCCTTCTCTCCCCATTTCACTGAAAATACTTGCTGGATCATCAGCTTTCACCATGTTGCCTATTGGCTAGATCTAGCTCCACTGGATTGGGGTTGAAAGGAACATTATCTTTATACAATGTAATCTGGAGAAGGAAATGTACTGTTGGACTCCCAAATTTATAGCTCTGAGCTCCAGTCTTGGACTCAAATATTCAATTGCTTCAATTGCCCATTCAATAAGCTTCTGCACCCATTCATGATGGAGTAGCACGGAAGGATTCACCTTCCACCTTAAGCAACAAGAGAACTGGGCAAGGGGCAGTGGCTCATGTCCCTAATCCTAGCACTTTGAACAGCCGAGGTGGGAAGATCACCTGAGGCCAGGAGTTCAAGTCCAACCTAGATAATATAGTGAGACCCCATCTCTATAAAAAATAGAGAAAAATATTTAGTTGGATATAGAAGCATGCACCTGTAATCCCAGCTAGTCAGGAGGCTGAGGTAAAAGGGTTGCTTGAGACCAGCAGTGTGAGGTTACAGTGACATATGATCATGTGATGTCATCATCATCACAACAAAAACACCTTGATCTAGGACTTATAGTTGTCCTCAGGGCACTCCAGACTTCTGTGTCCAGGGAATAGCAAGCAAGAAGAAGAGCCACTCTTTTGATCCGGGTAGTTGATATTAATCATCAGGAAGACTTCTAGAAGCTTTTACACAATGGGGACAGGGAAGAAAACACATAGTGATCAGGCGATCGACTTGAGCACCTCCCTTACCCTGTTGTAACAGTGAATGGGCATGCTTAGCTATCCCAACCCAAGAAGGGTATTTTTGCCAAGAGTCCAGACCCCTCAAGAATGAATTTTTGGCTCATACTACCTGGTTAGCCACCAAAGACTTCCTGCCCTTCTTTCACAGATGTCAGGGGGACAGTAGATGTGAGGTACCAAATGAATACTCTACTTTCTCCCCCTTTATCCTTCATAGGCTTTTCTTTCAATAAAGCTCTCATACATTTAATCCCATCTTAGCATCTAATTCTTTGAAGAGCCAAATTGGCACAGAATGAAACTTGCTCAACCTGATAAAGGGCATCTATACAAAATGTACAGCTAACATCACCAGGACTGTTTTTCCTCTAAAGTAGGAACAAGGCAAATATGTATACTCTCTGTATACTGGAGGTCTTAGCCAGAGTAATAAGGGAGGAAAAAGAAATAAAAGGCATAAAGATGAGCTAGGGCAAAATAGAATCATTGCTTATATTCACAGAATATTATGTAGAAAATCCTAAGAGATAGAACTAATAGTAAGTTTAGTAAGGGCAGTATACAAAATCAATATACAGAAATAAAGTATAATTCAGAATATTAGAACTAAAAATTTAGAAATTGAAACTAAAAGAACAATGTAATTTACAATGGCATCAAAACCCATAAAATTTGCATATTTTGAAGACTCCTGAAATTTAACATGCCCAAATTCTTGATTTTCACTCCTTGATACTATCTCAGTCCATGGTACTTATGTTCTTTTAAGTGTCCAGACCATAGCCTTAGTGTAGAGTCAGTCTCTACTTTTCTTCTCTTACCTCTTCTTATCTAGTCTATCAACAAGTCTAGTGCATACTTAAAATGTAATTTGAATCCTACTATTTTTATCACCTCTCCTAGAGTGATCCATCACCATGTCCCTTTCAAAACTTTCTTACTGCCCTCTGTGCTTTCATTGGTTGTTTTCTTTGTGGTCATGAGCTCACAGGCAAACTTTTATCTAAGCAGGGTGTCCTAGGAGAACACCTTGAAGGAAGGCCCCCACGGAACCTCAGTTCTCTGGCTTGGTTTGGGGTAATTTTCATCAGTAGAATTATCTTAATTTTCATTTTATTATATATGTATATTATATATACACACACACACATATATACATACACAGATATATAGATATATGTGTGTGTGTGTGTATATATATATATATATATTTTTTTTCTTTTTGTCTAGGGATAGGGATGACAAGTTGAGGTGGTTTATAAGATTTCTAGTTCAAGAGCTCCCTCTGCTGTCAGTGTATCAAAATGTGGATGATTTCTTTACAGGTTGGCTCTGTGTGTGTGTGTGTGTGTGTGTGTGTGTATGCTGGGGACACTGATGAGATGAATAGTTATGTATTTTTTTAGTCTTTTGTTCTCAAGGATCTTACCTTTTACACTCTTGCCCTTTTCTTCTCCATGTGCAGTTTTTAAAGGTGTTTTTCTCTTTTCATTACCCGGCTCTTACTGGAAGAGCTGCCTTTCCAAGGTGCCACCTTGAGTCTTGCACAAGTTTCGAAGTCTCATCTCCTATCCTACTCTGATCAACCACAACTCTTTTTCATCATTTTTTGCATGTAGGGAGGACTTTCTCTTTCTGTGACTTCCTCCATCCCTCTCTCTGTCCCTCTTTCTTTTCAGATAGGGTTTCACTCTGTCACCCTGGCTAGAATGCAGCATTATCATCATAGCTCACTGCAACCTCAAATTCCTGGGCTGAAGGGATTGTCCTACCTCAGCTTCCTGAATAGGTGGGGCTACAGGCATGCACCTAGCTAGTTTTTCTATTTTTACTAGAGACAGGGTCTTGCTCTTGTTTTGGCTGGTCTTGGCCTCAAGGAATCCTCCTGCTTCAGCCTCCCACAGTGCTAGGATTACAGGTGTACGTCACTTCACTGTGCCTTTCTGTGACTTCAGATAAACCTGTGGCCTTTGCCTCTCTTGCCTCTTCCCTGTAGTCTTCCAAGGCAGTTATGTGTTCCCCACAAGGCAGTGGAGCAGCAGGACCATAAGGGGCTGGCGTGTTGGGATTTCATGTTTCTTTGTTTTTATTTTTGTCTTTCTAACTTATGGCAATTTAACATTGGAACTTTCTCTGCCTTTTCTTCACACCAAGGATGTGGTTTTATGTTTTTATATCTTTGTTATTGCTGTTCTTCATTGTTTTTCTTTTTCAGAGAGTATGTTGGCAGATATGTTGACACAACAACTATTATTTCAGTTATAACTTTCTTAGTTCCTGACCTTTTAGGATTTGGGCAACACTGAGCATGAACTGTTTTTTTCCAGAAAGAGTTGTATTCTTCTAGAGGCAGAATGCAATCGTTCTCAGAGAGGCCATCAGAAAAACAGCCCTCTGAAATTGTTATAGACTTATCAGGTTCAAAGCCCACTGCTCAAGAGGAAGCCAATACGCTGAGACTGCAGAAGTTACAGCAGAGAAAGAGTTTAACATCACAGGTACCATGAGAAGAGATAGGAGAATGTTCTTAAATCTGTCTTCCTGAGAATTTGGGAGAAAGAGGGATGGGAGGCAAAAGACTAGGCAATTGGGTCTGCTAATTGGCTGAATTCAGGGTGGAACAACAGTGGTGTAGAGATTGGCTTCTTCATCGAGTTGACTCTTGAGTGGGGCTTGCAATACCAGTTGAATCAGTTCCTTGGTATGGGCCACTGGTCTGGGAGTGTCAACTGTCCTGCTGGAATGCAGGGCCTGGAAGATATCCTAAGAACTGGCCTTAGTTTTATAAGGGTGATGTTATCTATGGGAGCAATGAAGAAAGCTAAGAGTCTTTGTGTATCAAATTCCTCAATTTGCAACCTCAAATTCCTGGGCTGAAGGGATTGACCCCTTGCATTTGTAGGAAAGCAAGCTAGGAAACAATGGCTGGTTATATATATGGATTTCCCCTGCCACGGTTCTCATCTTATAGCCCTTTTTAAATAAAGGGCAGTTTCAAAATCACGACTGATTCAGGACAATTTCAGAATTCAGGCTGGAGCTCCTTAGGAAAGGGGAAGAGTAAAGCCAGACCTTTCCTATTCTGAAGCTGGTAGGGGAGGGGGCACAGCTACCATTTCAGCCCCTTTTCATATAATTTTAAAAGTTTTATATTATAACAAAATATAACCATATGCTATAGGAAATTTCACATACGTACACAAGGAAATAGTTTAATAAACTCCTGTACCCAAGAGTAATTTTAAGAGATCATGACACCTCTTGCTTGAATCCTCTATACCAGTGGTTCTCAACTTTCCTAATGCTGTGTTGTACTTTTTTTTTTTTTTTTGCAGTTTTTGGCCAGGGGTATCTTTGAATCTGCCACCTCCAGCATATGGGGCTGGTGCCCTACTCCTTTGAGCTACAGGCACTGCCTCAGCTGTGTTGTATTTTCATCGTTACAAAGGGGTCGTGACCCACAGGTTGAGAATTGCTGCTCTTTATGGTGTCATCCAGTAGAAATATAATGTGAGCCACATTTTAAGTTTTCTCCTAGCCAGATTGAAAAAGTAAAAAGAAACAGGATAAATTAATTTTAACAATATGTCTTACATTACCCAAAGTGTATCTAAAATACGAAATTTAATGTTGATCAATATACCAAAATTATTTCCAAGGTTTCCAACATTCCTTTGTTACTGTACCAAGGCACCAAAATCTTGGATGCATTTTATGCCTACAGCACCTCTTGGTCTGGACTAGCCATTTTCCTGGGGCTCCACAGCCATGGGGGCTGGTGGCTACTATGTTGGACAGCACCATTCTCCTACCTTCTTAATAACCTTAGAAGAACGTATGAAGTCCTTATCAGGCATTCCAGCCTTACATGAGCTGGCTCCCTTCTAATTTCCACACATTTCTTGCTTGTTCTCCCTTTGGGCTTTTACATTTTCTATTTCTTCTGTAGTGGATGCTTTTCCAGGGCTCCTGTCCTCATTTCCTTTCACTTGGTCCTTACCTGTCACCACTTTAGGAAGGCCAGCCCTGACTACCCTCTATTCCTTGTTTAATTTTTTGTTACACTACTTATCACTACTTGCCATCATGTACCTTCTCATTCATTCATTCGTTTATTAGAAACTCCATGAAAGAACAGACTTTGTCCTACTTACTATGATATCTCTGCAACCTAGAATAATAACACCTGACACAGAGAAGGAGCTTGACAAATATTTGTTGAATGGAAGAATAAACCATATCTTTAGATTAGGGTTGTTATTGATCTGCTACCGAGTATGCTGAGGGTTTGATATTTTTTATTCTTAGGAACTGATTTAGGATAAAACTCAATTATTCCTACAGAGGTAGCAAGAGTTGCATAGGGAGGAGACAGTCTTCCAGGGTTTCTTCTTCCTCACCCATGTTACATGTTATGGCTCACAGTCTGGTTTAACAGGGTAGTGGAAACGTTTCTATTATTAAGACATATTTTTTAATCTTTTCATATATGAAGTCATCAAATTCTGTTGTGCATTTTATATATACAGCCCATCTCAGTTCAGATGACACATACTTCAAGTGCTCCATAGTCACATGGATTATTTAAATTGTGAGTGATTTAGGAGTGTAAGTAAAAGTTATTAAAGGTGTTTAAAACACAGAGAGTCCCCCCAAAATGTATATGCATTTTAAGAAAGGAAAAAACTGTATTAGAATTGTAATTCTCAATATATACTGATGACAAAAGATGAATACAAGTCACATTGAACACCTCTTATAATTGCAGAAGTCAAATGTGACCTGAGTATTACAAATGTAATACAGATTTTTCCTCTTTTAAAATGCGTACACATTTTTTGGTGCCCTCTGTATATTAAAAAATAACAGCCTCCCCTTTATAAAACATGTGTGGTAGATTGGATCATTGTTATGACTTGTTGTGTCCATCCTGTACTAGAATTACCCACTGAGTCTCTTTGCCTTGGGAGTTTGAAGTTCCTACCACTAGAAATAAAATATATTCCAGTGCACCATGGATGTTGGGATTACTCACTTGGTTTGCTTTGGCTGGCCAATGGAATATGGGTGGAAATGTTAGTGTATGCATTCTGGACCAGTGTCATTTTATATGACAAGGACATTCCCTGTGTAGTCACTCATCCAAGGATGATGAAAGGTGAACTTACCCCGACCTGTAGCCTAATTCCTTGAGCCTGGAGCCCAGATCCCAGTTTGGAGTCCAGCCTACCCTGGTCCAAGTTGCAGCTAGCCTGCACAACTATGAGCCAGAAATACATGCTTGTTGTTTGGAGTTGGTGAATTTTGAGAGTGGGTTGTTATGTAGCATTATTGAAGTGCTAGATGATTAAGGCCCTGCCTAAGATAGAAGCAGGAAGGCAAACAAACACTGACCATACATCAGGGAACAGTTCTCAAATGTCCACTTGATACCTACTTATGCACATCAATGTGGGTAGTCCAAGAATTGTGGCTAACAATTCAAGCATATGGTCATCTCCCAATCTCACTTATCTACACTTGTAGAAAAAAATAAGGGCTTGGAAAAAACACAATAAAACAACAATAACAACAAAACACTTGATGGACCTAAGTATAGGTAGAACGGCTGCCTGGAACAGGCCAAGGCAGGAGTACCGCCTCCTTCCCTCTCCAGCTTAGGATCCCAGCTTTCTCAGTACTTCTTGGGGGAATGATAATCTTGCATTCTTAGTGCAATTTTAAGCCTTTCCCCTCACACTTCTGCAGGGAAGGAATCTGGCTGTAGCCCCAGAGATGGCCGTAGGTGTTGGTATTAAGTTCCCAATCCTTACTATCTGCCTTTCCATCTCTGCTGTTAGGCCAATCTATAAAACACCAGTTGTCAGAGTCAGTTACCAAATCAGAAATGAAGATGAGACCATGCAAAATTCTCTACACCTCCTAACCAACATTTCAATCTCTGAGAGTTAGTCCCAAAGAAATCTGTTCAGTGGTTCACAATCACGCAAATACGTACCTGATTGTTCTTTAAGTGAATTCCTATTTAGCAACAGCAACAGGAGAAGTTACATTGGTATCTGCAGATTGCTAAGTATTTACACTCTGTCTGTTATCTTATTTTCCCTGCTAACCATCTGAGTTAGGCAGGACCGGTTACTTCATTTCTCAGGTGAAGAGACTGAGGTTCAGGAAGGTGTGTTACTTGCTTCAGGTTGTATGGTTAATAAAAGATAGACCTAGGTCTAGATGTTATCTTCTTTGAACCATTCTTCCTGTGTTTTTATTTTCTATGATTATCTCTGTAGACATTTTCAGAATTATTGTAGATTCTTAAGATGAAGATCATGATACTTTCTCAAGGATCTAAGACGATATCTCTGACGGTCATTCCAGAAAGAGTCCAAAAGTGGTTTGAAGAGTAGATGAGGCACTGGCGTTGGTGAATAGTTTCTCCAGGGGATACTTGGAAGGGGATGGTAGTGCTATCAGCAATGAGGTAAGTAGCGCTTTTTCTAGGATGAGTTTGCAAACCTAATTGCCTGGCCCCATGTGTTGCTTAATGCACTTATCATAGTATAGCTGCTCAAATAGTGTGAAAAACATCACCTGTGAAGTAAAAAGTGTATGCTATTGCTTCACTAACTCATTTCCAGGTATGATAATACTAGTACATCCACAAAACTAAAGTTTTTGTCTTTCGCTTTTATGTTTTGTTTTTCTATTGTAAGGATTCCTAACTTGGCAAGTATTAATTTGAATATAACAGTGCTTTCTGTATACTTCATAATTGTTGGCACATTAATGCACACAAACCCAAGCTACTTTACTATTTCTTTCTTTCCTTTTTTTTGAGACAGAGTCTCGTCACAGCTCACACCAACCTTCAACTCTTGGGCTTACGCGATTCTCTTGCCTCAGCCTCCCGAGTAGCTGGGACAACAGGCCCCCACCACAACACCTGACTTTCTTTTGTTGCAGTTGTCATTGCTGTTTTAGCTTGCTGGGGTTGGATTCGAACCAACCACCCTCAGTATATGGGCCTTGTGCCCTACCCACTGAGCCCCAGGCGCTGCCCTACTATTTCTTTGTAAGTGGAGCCTACTTCATTTTTATATTCTTGTGCATAATGTTGATGGTATCTTAACTGGTACCTATTTTAAAAGCCCCAATATTTACTGTAAAACCCCAAGCCCCCAGCACATTGAACTTCCATCAAAGAAAGTATTCTACCCTATTTCCTTAAACAACGTAATGAATCTATGGTTCAGCCATTAAAACAAAAACCTTCAGCTACCGAGGGTGATTTCTTTTAGCCAAGAGTTGCGATCTTGTGTATAAGGAAAACACAGCCATTTTCTTTCCTGTGTATACAAGCTCCACAGAGCTGTTTGTTTGGTTTTTAACAAAGACAATACGAAAATAAATTAGGCCTCTATTTGGTTTAGGTAAGCAATCTTTTGAGCCACAGCTGTATTACTAACTCATCTGTAATTGCTCTGCATTTATGAGGTACATAGTTTATTCTCTTGCTTGCCACACAATAGGCCATGCAAGTTAAAGAGCTCCAAGTTTCAAGGACTGGAGTTTTTGGGTGCCTGCCAGGACTGATCTGTTTAGCAAACAAGCTGGAGGGTGCTTATTAGTAGGTTGTGGCTTGCAGACCATGAAGCCCCTGGGGCCAGATGCACTGATCAAATGGTAGATCTATATACCAAGGAGGCCGTTGGATGGGAAGGAGAGCAGTGCCACATCACTAAACATGCTGCTCCCTGGCCCTAATTACACCGCTCTCAATGACTTCTTTTGTACGTCTTTCTGTTGGTCCAGAAGACAGGCTATTAAAGATTAACATAGGAACTATTTTTCAAATTTCAATGCAGACAATGCTTAATGAGTTACAGTGATATTATTCATATTGCAAGAATGAGCCCTGGTTAGATTGGGAAAGTGAAGAGTCATGTTTCTAGTGGAATAAAACACGTCTTACTTTCTCCAGTTACATTTCTTTAAAAAAAAATTGCTAGTCTTCTCTGCCCCCTGCTTAGATTTTTATTTCTATTGAGTGACTCAAGGTGGCTTGAGGCTTTAAATTAAAGCCTGGTAGAGGATCTCTCAGGCCTCAGAAGAATGAAGGAAGTCTGAACTCTAGGACCTCCAAAAAAAATCCAAGTAATTTTGTCTTTTGCCATTCTTGGTTTCACATTTTCTCTTCTGCTGGCTTCACTACTTTGCTCTACCTTTTAAGGTAATAGCACATGAAAATGTGTTATTTTGAAAGGTGCTGAGCTTCTTACAGTTTAGGCATGCAAATTTCATTGGATCCACAAGTTCAGAACAGCTAGTAAGTTAAGGTGGACAAAGTGGTCTGTGAACCTAAAGCTTAACTACCAAAAATT